>CAMOHE010029650.1:0-23176 GCA_946598075.1 Artocarpus hirsutus | reverse complement strand
TATATATATATATATATATATATATATATATATAAGTTCCCGTTTATGTTTTAACGCAAACGTGGTTTCCCTTTTTTTTAACATAAAGAACGTTTACTAAACGTTCTTTTATATATATATATATATAATAAAATCTTTTATATATATATAAATATAAGATTTGGTTCAAAACCATATATATATATATATATATATCTATATTCAAAAATAAATCATATTTATTTAAAATTAGATTTTTAAATTAATCAATTAATTATTTAATTTTGTGTCCAAATAGGAAAAGACAAAAAAGGTGGTCCCACCACACATGTGTCACACACAAAATTAAAATTGTATTTAAATAATCTTATTATTTAAATATTATTAATTAATTAATTTAAAAACCATATTTAACTAATCTCATTAGTTAAATATAATTGATTAATAAATTAACTAATGCTCACTTAAATTGTGACAACATTAATCACATTACATTATGTGTCACAAAGAACATTTTTTTGTGTCACATTAATAATTCAAGTGTGAAATAAGTAATTCAAAATTCAATAATTCTAAACAAAATATGTATAATTTATTCGATGTATTAAATCCAATATAATGTCAGAGAGGTAGCATTGGGGACCTATGGACCTATAACTAAGCTCCAATAAATTTGACAATTAATCAAACTCTTTAATTAATGTACCAAATTTATTAGTTTCAATGTTACTCCACTAAAAACCTGAAACTAAACTCTTGAGATTATAGTAAAATTACTTAAAGAAAATTAGTGAATAGTCCATTGATATAATCATTACATATAAGTCAGTCCTCTATAAACAGTTCATAATAAGAGCTAGATTCAATTTCCGTTTACCTCTCTTATTATATCTTTATCCTTGAGTTTCAATAATTCTTTAATAAACAGTTAATTTATAATCTTATTATGAACAAGTGCTCTACTGTTCAAACCTTGAATTATCACTCAAAAGAACTATTTTTCTAACTTCCATAAGAAGGAATAGATTCCATATATGTATAATATTATTCCCAGCTATTTATTACATTATGTTTCTAATATGTGAAGTTATGATTTGTGTTTAGACAAATCTTACTTTACAAGTCAAAAAACACAATGTCATAAATAGGAGTCTAATAAATACTCAGAATTAAGACTGTCAAATATATGATCATCCTAGTGATAAATGTGAATACTCTATTTATAATAGATGATTATTAGAGATTCATAATTTATCTAGTTCAGTTCTATATAATCTCATTATATAACGTACCTCCAATCCAATGTCTCTATATTAATAGCCTGGATAATAACTATTTCATTCTAAATGAGATTAGACCATACTTGTAATATTTAATTAAATATCCCAAACTTTAATTAATTATTACGGACTATTTAGATTATTATCTATAAATTTTATCCCTAAGCATATAACACTTATATGCTAAATTTATAGTCACATAAAAAATCATGAAATTTTCTTGATGTTTATAAAAGTATTGATAATACATAAAAGCAACCAAAATAATTATAAATGTCACTTTATTTATTTATTATCAATATGTATAATGCCACAGTTTTTAAGGCACCAAACCCAACAATCTCCCACTTGCCCTAAAGCAGGTGAGACATGTCTCTAAGACATAAGCCTTCAAAGGGTCCCTCGAAGCTCTTTGCACGTAACATATTGACGAAAGGGTCAGCAAGGTTGTTTTCCGACACTACCTTTACAACTTTCACATCGCCTCGATGCACTATTTCACTGATCAAATGATACTTTCGCTCTATATGCTTTCCTCTTTTGTGGCTTCTGGGTTCTCTAAAATTTGCCACTACATCACTGTTATCACAATATAGTGTGAGTGGTTTACCCATGTCTGGAACAACTTTTAGATCATTTAAGAACTTACGGAGCCAAACAGCTTCTTTAGCTGATTCACAAGTAGTCACATATTCTGCTTCTATAGTTGAATCAGCAATACAAGATTGTTTAGTGCTTCTCCAAACTATGGCTCCACCACCAAAAGTAAACACGGATGCAGACATAGATTTACGTGTGTCTCTGTCTGATTGAAAATCAGAATCAGTGTATTCAATGGGAATTAAATTCTCACTAGAATATACCAGCATATAGTTTCTCGTTCTCCTCAGATACTTGAGAATATGTTTAACCGCTACCTAATGATCTAATCCTGGGTTGGATTGATACCAACTGACTACACCCACCGCATAGCAAATGTCAGGTCTTGTACACAACATAGCATACTTTAGACTTCCCACTACAGATGCATAGGGTACCTATCTCATGTATTCTTCCTCTTGAGATGTCTTAGGACACTGCTCTTTTGAAAGATAAACTCCATGACGTGTAGGTAAATTACCTTTTTTGGAGTTTTGCATTGAAAATCTGATAAGCACCTTATCGATATACGATACCTGAGACAGCGCCAACAGTTTATTCTTGCGATCTCTTATAAGTTGGATTCCAAGAACATAACTTGCTTCTCCTAAATCTTTCATTTGGAATTAGTTAACGAGTCATTTCTTTACATTAGATAATATCCATATATCATTCCATATGAGTAGGATATCATCTACATAAAGAACTAAGAAGACCACTTTCTTATCTTTGATGTACTTGTGTACATAAGGTTCATTAATATTTTGATCGAAACTATAACATTTGATCGCCTCATCAAATCTTAAGCTTCAAGATCTTGAAGGTTGCTTGAGTTCATAGATGGACCTCTACAACTTGCAAACTTTTTGCTCTTGACCTCTGACTACAAATCCTTCTGGTTACACCATATAGATGCTTTCCTCAAGATAGCTATTTAAAAAGGCAATCTTGGCATCCATTTGCCATATCTCATAATCAAGACAAGCAGCAATGAATAAAAGAACCCGAATGGATTTAAGCATAGCTACGGGCAAGAAAGTTTCTACATAGTCAAGTCCCTCCTTTTGGGTATAACTCTTTGCCACAAGCCTAGCTTTGAAAGTCTCAACTTTCCCATCTACTCTTCTTTTCTTCTTGTAAATTTGTTTGCACTCTATGGGTTTTATCTCTTCAGGTAGGTCTACAAGTTCCCAAATTGAATTGGAGTACATAGACTCCATTTTAAGGTTCATAGCCTCTAGCCATTTTTCTTTCTCAGAATCTTCCATTACATCACAATATGTCAATGGATCATCCTCATCATTATTAGAGATAGCAACATGTGCTTCTCCAATTTCCCTATAGCGAGCAGGTGGTCTCACAACCCTCTCACTACGTCAAAGTGGTATGACATTCTGACCTAGAGATGTGGTCTCTGCATTTTGTCCTTCGACAACGGCTGTCAGTTGCAGTCTGATCTAATCAGAAAGTAACTCTTTAAATACAACTTTGCTACAAAGTTTATAGTTTGTCAAATAATCATTCTCGAGAAAAGTGACATTTGTCGATACAAATACCTTCTTTTCTTATGGACTATAAAATAAACCTCTCCTCGTTCCCTTTGGACATCCCACAAACAAGTATACTTCAGAACGTGGTTTTAACTTCCCGGTCTTTCCTTTCAACATATGTTGGACACCCCTATATACGGATATATCGCATACTAGGTTTGCGACTATTCTATAACTCTAAAGGTGTTTTTGGAGTAGACTTTGATGAAACTATGTTTAGAAGATATATTGCAGTTTGTAGTGCATATCCCCAAAATGAAGTGAGTAATAATGAATAGCTGAGCATGGATCTCACCATATCAAGCAATGTATGATTTCTTCTCTTTGCAACACCATTTTGTTGTGGTGTTCCAGGTGCGGTAAGTTGTGATAGAATACCATGTTCTATCATATAGTCCTTGAATTTAGTATCAAGGTATTCCCCTCCTCGATCAGATTGAAGAGTCTTCAACGTCTTTCCTAATTGCTTTTCAGCTTCTACTTGGAATTCATTGAACTTTCCAAAAGTTTCAGATTTCTTTTTTATTAGGTACATGTATCCATACCTTGAATAATCGTCAATAAATGTGACAAACTATTCGTAACCACCACATGCTTATATATTCAATGGACTGCAGATGTCCGAATGTATTAGCTCAAGTGGTTCCTTGGCCCTTTTGCTTTTTGCGAAGAAAGGCCTTTTAGTCATTTTACCTTCAAGACAATATTCATAAACTGGTAGAGAACTAACTTTTAGTTCTTTTAAAGGACTATTTTTCACTAGTCTGTTAATTCTGTCAAGGTTAACGTGACCTAATCTAAGGTGCCATAGGTATGTTTCATCATCAGCAGAAACCTTTTGCTTTTTGGGTTTTGGTTGTTCAACTTTGAACATTTTGGTATTGAGCAATAATTTTTCGTTGGGCCTCAAGGTGTAAAGCCCATTTTTTAGATGTGCAGAACAAATATTCAAACTATTTCTAGAAATATTAATATAATTATTATTAAAAGAAACATTAAACATCTGTTCAAACAACCTGGAAATAAAAATCAAATTTTTACAAAAACTAGGAATGTAAAAAACATTGTTCAAAATTAAAAACTTATTTCTAAAATAAAGTTTAACAATTCCCAATGCTCTTGCCGAAACAAGCTCTCCCATTTTATTCCCCATTGGCAAGCTCTGTTGAAGAACTAAGCATCTATAAAGAAGAACAAACATGGTTAGTTGCCCCTGAATCAATTGTCCCAGGTAAAGTATCATCTTTAACTAAACAAGCTTTTAAAACGAGTAAATCTGATTTACCGTTGTTCTTCTTTTCTTTGAGCTCCTGAAGATACTTCTTGTAGTTTCTCTTCCAATGCCCAAGTATGCCATAGTCGAACATTTTCTTTTCGCATTCTTTTGCTTTGAGCTCTTTTTGTTGTTGCTATTGTTCTTCTTAGGTTTCCCTCCATTCTTAGACTTACCACTTCCTTCAGTTCTCTTCCTCTTCTTATTCTTTCAAGCAGAAGAGGAGGGTTGAGTACCTACAACATTTGCCTCAGCTTCTTTAGTCTTTTCTTTTGAAATAGACTTAAAGGTTTGCAGCTCATTAAACAACTTAGTCATATTATGTTTCAGCTTGTTCAGGAAATAGTTGCTTTTGAACCAAAGGCACGTAAGGGAGAGGGTTTCTAAAATTATCCCCCCTTGTGTGGCTTCATCTATCACCGTCCCGTTTATCTCGGCCTCATGGAGATAGTTAACCATGTTGAGAACATGTTCTCTGACCAAGATCCTTGCCTTCATTTTGGCATTCATTACTGCCTTAACGGCTTCATGGCATGCTTTTTTAGAAGGTTTGCCAAACATGTCTTGTAAAGACTGTATTATCTCATAAGAGATTTTCATACTTTCGTGCTTCATCCTAAGCACATCAGACATGCCAGCCAAAAGGAAGCAGCGGGCCTTGTTGTTTGCCTCGATCCAATGATCATATGCTTCTCATATATTACGAGGAGCATTGGCAGCAGGCGATGAAGGACATTCATCCGTCAGGACAAACTTGTAATTTTTGCAAATTAGTATAATGTTCATGTTATTTTTCCACTTGACAAAATTATCTCTAGTTAATTTTTCGTTTGAGAGAATAGCGATAATTGGATAAGAGATTGTTATTGTAATAAATAAATAAAATGACATAAATTAAATGGTTGCATAAACATCATAAATATATGTTTTGGAATAGTAAATATGATGCATGATTCATATGGAAAAACACACAAAAAAATATTTTACTAATTCCACGATTATTCAATTTTAATAAATAAAGTGCCGCCGTAGGATAAGTCGAATTATTTTTGAATTGAATTGAGACATTTTCAATTAATAAATATATTCAAAATATCTCATATTTTCTATATTTATTAATAACCGCTTATTTTGGTCAAAATATAATTCACAATTTAATTATATCTTTATAAGCGTAACTCTGTATTTCATATTTTAACAACTTAACTCAAAATTGCCGTCATAGGTAGGTCAATTTTGAAATACATTTTAAAACCCTATCTCTTAGAAGCCAATCGTGTTATTGATTTCAATGGATACCCTCCGTAGGAAGGACGAAATCAAAGCATCGCGAGGCGCTACTTAAATTTCACAGTGTTGTACTAATAGTGGAGACCGTAGGTTATATTGCTATATTACCTTCTCCTACTTATTATTTTAAAAGATGTGTTTTATCTTATAAAACATCATATGTTTTATAACTCTAGTAAATAAAAACAAATTTTAATTACTAGGTTATATTATGTGTTAATAGATCCCATTCTACTTACACTTAAATAAATTACTAGATTTTCTAAAAATCTAAACTTATTATGAATTATCTAAGTTACTCAATATTAAACAATTTAAAATTAAATAACTTAGAATTAATGTGAATTTTACCAAGTCTTAACTATTAAAACTAAATTCACATTATTCGGTTGATTAATAAATTAAGATTCTATAAAACTAACCCAATTAATTTAATCTCATTAAATCAATTCTAGCACATATTAAATCATTTTATAAACACCTTTATAAAAAAAATAATATGCAAGTGATTTCCCTTTTTTTTAACGTAAAGAACGTTTACTAAACGTTCTTTTATATATATATACATGTAAAATAAAATCTTATATATATATATAAATACCAGATTTGGTTCAAAACCATAAATATATATATATCTAAATTTAAAAATAAATTATATTTATTTAAAATTAGATTTTTAAATTAATCAATTAATTATTTAATTTTGTGTCCAAATAGAAAAAGACAAAAAAGATGGTCCCACCACACATGTGTCACATACAAAATTAAAATTATATTCAAAGAATCTTATTATTCATTAATTAATTTAAAAACCATATTTAACTAATCTCATTAGTTAAACATAATCAATTAATAAATTAATTAATACTCAGTTAAATTGTAACAACATTTATCACATTACATTATGTGTTACAAAAAATATTTTTCTGTGTTACATTAATAATTCAAGTATGAAATACTTAATTCAGAATTTAATAATTTTAAACTAAATATGTATAATTCATTCTATGCATTAAATCCAATATAGTGTTAGAGATGTAGCATTGGGGACTTATGAACTTATAACCTAAGCTCCGATAAATTTAACAATTAATCAAACTATTTAATTAATGTACCAAATTTATTAGTTTCAGTGTTACTCCACTAAAAACCTAAAACTGAACTCTTGAGATTATAGTAAAATTACTCAAAGAAAATTAATGAATAGTCTATTGATATAATCATTACATATAAGTCGGTCCTCCATAAATAGTTCATAATAAGAGCTAGGTTTAATTTCTGTTTATCTCTTTTATTATATTTTTATCCTTGAGTTTCAATAATTCTCTAGTGAACAGTTAATTCATAATCTTATTATGAACGAGCGCTCTACTGTTCAAACCTCGAATTGAGATTTTTTAACTTCCATAGGAAAGGAATGGATTCCATATCTGTATAATATTATTCTCAGCTATTTATTACATTATGTTTCCAAGACGCGAAGTTATGATCTGTGTTTAGACAAATTTTACCATGCAAGTCAAAAACATAATGTCATAAATAAGAGTCTAATAAATAGTTAGGATTAAGACTGTCAAATATATGATCATCATAGTGATAAATTTGAATACTCTATTTATAACGGATGATTATTAGAGATTCATAATTTGTCTGGTCCAATACTATGCAATCTCATTATATAAAGTACCTCTAATCCAATGTCTCTACATTAATAGCCCAAATAATGACTATTTTATTCTAAATAAGATTAGACTGTACTTAAAATAATTAATTAAAGATCCCAAACTTTAATTAATTATTACAAACTATTTAGATTATTATCTATAAATTTTATCCCTAAGCATATAACACTTATATGCTAAATTTATAGTCACATAAATAATCATAAAATTTTCTTGATGTTTATAAAAATATTTATAATACATATAAGTAACCAAAATAATTATAAATATCACTTTATTTATTTATTATCAATATATACAATATTATTTTTAAGACAACAAACTCAACAAATACATCATCCAAATCAATAACTTATGGGATTCTAACCTCATAACATCCAGCCCCTTTGCAGTCACCATTGGGTTTTTGTTTCCCAAAACACCTCAGTCACTGTTTGAACAAGAACCCTCCCCTTTTGGAAGAAAATGAACAGTACCCTCCCCAGCTGAATCAACAGAGTGAAAAATCACAGAAGTGCTCGAATTTGGGATAGGGTTACTTACCTGGTTTAAATTTGTAGAAATAGACCCCGGTTCTTGAGCTTGGAGATTCATCCCTGCCTGCCCTCTCTCCATAAGTGCTTTGATCTCTTGAATAATTGATTCAACAGGAACCGTCTGATTTTCATCTGTGTCGGTTTCCTCCACCAAAGCTTTCTTCCTCTCCCGAGCTGCTGTTGGGCGATGGCGAGTCTAAGTCAAATGGTTGCTGGTCAAGGTCCTCTTCAACACAATTAGCAACATCTCCATTAAGGACTTCCTCTACTTCAATAGCAATTCTGGCCCCTGCTTCTTTTCTTTTCTTTTCCTACGAGTGTAACATAAAAGTCTCATAAGAAGATAACTTGTCGTTATTTAATAATCCAGAAGAGTAGTTGTCATTTTTCTCTTCCAAGCCCGGGATGAATTTGCGCTTGCTTTCACTTTGGTATTGAGAGCAGGCCCAAGTCCAATTTGTCCCTTTGAAAACTCCTCCCTTGGTTTGGGAGACTGGCTACTCGTGCAAACGTGGGCTCAAAAAAGCATTTTTTGCAAATGGGCTTAAATCTGTTTAGGCCCAGAGTCATTTCAAGGGCTGACTGACCTATCCAGTTTAATGGACCTCCTTGCAGACCACTTGTCCGCTCTCTCCCCTAATGGATGTGCACCTCACCTCCTTCAAGCTCTTTACACGTATTTGAAGGGCACCTTACCTCCTTCAAGCTCTTTGGAAGCTCTGGAAAAGCTCTCCTAGCAGCTGGCCTTGACGACGATTCAGGCCCAAGAACGTTTGAAGGGCTATTCTCAATAAACTCCTCCACTTGCTCAATTGATTCTTCATATTCCTCACCCAATTCAGAGCATTAAATCGATTATTTTCACAAGGGAATAGCTTATGAGGCTCTTCTTCCAGCTGTTGCTTACTCATATTGCCACCTAAGCGTCCACCAGCTAACCCACTGCCTTCAGGGAATTTTTTTAATGGGCATCATCTCCTGGGAATCTTCCTGAGACATAATGGGTTCCTTTAAAAAAAATGGTCACCTACAGTAGGGCCTCTTCTCCAATCCCCACTTGCCTCCTTGCCCATAATTTCCTGTCCAAAAGCAGCTGCTGCCGAAGAACCAACCTTCTCTCTGTCTTCCAGCCCCCTCCTGTGAGCGCTGCAGTCACTGGAGGAACCAGGTCGAAAGTGACCTCCATTATCTATGTCCCGCCGGCAGCAGTATCCTTCCCATGTTGATGGAGCAGGGCCAACGGCTGTAACGATGTCTTCTTGTTAATCAATCCGTTAGAATCCAAAGGGAATAATCTCACTTTAGTGATGGATCCCCAGCACCTTAAGATCAGATTTTCAGACATAAAACCGTGTTGGTTTCCTTTGACCCGAAGACGAGCGAAGTCTACATGGTTCAGCTCCTGGGAGTTAGTATCAACCTCAATCAATCCCCCACATATCGCCTCCAATGCTTTTGAAAATGTGAGGAGCGCACATGTTCAATGGAAGGCTGATCACTCCAATCCAAAAATTCCTACACTGAACCATGACGTTGCTGTGATGGACCGCTTTCTTCCATGGCATAAGCTTCACAAAAAGCCTGTTCCCCAACTTCATCTTCTCCCAAGAGCACATAGCGTTCCTTTCTTCTTTGTTCTGTGACCACAACACGGCTTTGTCCGCTTGAAATGAGCTGATTTCAACTTTTCTATTCAGCTTTAGGGCCAGTCCTTCTTGAACGCTCTCCCATGCGTCCTCGACTTTATTCCTTGCCACCAAAACTACCATGGTCCAGTTCCTCGCCTTGGCTGGTTGGGAATGATGCTGACAGTCCGAGCCCTGCGGCTGCCTTAATTTTGCTGTGTCCATTAATCTGTCTTTCCATGACCGTGTCCCATTCAATCCATCTTGGCCTTCTTCTGTTTTAATAATCCTTTTGCTGAATCCTCTGTTGAAGAAACTATCCACACAGTCCCTAAAGTCCTTCCAGCCTCTTAACTCAGCTTCCCCAGGAATGATGACACTCCTTATTGTCCCATTCTGAATCCTGGAAATCTTCAGAAACAGCGCCCTTTGATTCTTACTGGTTTCTGCAATCAGCCGGCAGCTTTGGCCCCTAAAAAAACGTCTAAAGCCCCCTTCTTTCCCATTGATCAATGCTTCATTTACGACATCCCGCAGCAGATGGCACTACCCACCTCCACTTCGATAGAGAAGCTTCTACGTCTGCTCCTCTCAATAATATTAATTAATGATACTGCCATACTCCTTCAGTTTAAAGATGAACACTTTATGTTTGGTTTTAAAGGCAACGTCATAATCGAAGCACTCATACCTCATATCTGAAAACAAGTATATGATGGAGCAAGATAAAAAACTAATTTAACTGGGAAAAAAAAAAAGGCAGGGGCTGTAAATTAACTTCATCTACTTCTACCTGGATGAACTACAAGTCAACGTTTTAATCGTGAGATAATATTTTTGATATTGACAAAAATGAATGGAGGAAAGAATTAAACATTATGTGAATTCAATTATCAAATAAGATGAAAAGATGGAAATCATAGAGTAAATATTTGGTTAATCAACCAGTAAAATGAACAGCTTAAGTAAAAAAAAATTTAAAAAAAGATATATAATTTTTCACGGAACGCATGAATGCATACCAAGGCCAATATCTTCGTTGGAGGGAGAATGATCTTGTACAGACTTCCAAATATACCAAACATCTTAGCCAGTTCCCCATCAGAAGATCCATACGGCAAGATCTTCAGCACTAAGTTTGGAAGGTGGTGGGAACCGTTGATTAGAATCACTTTTATTGTAGGCATATGAGAGCTTTACACTGTAGCAATTATTTTTATTGTTACTGTGGCATGTGAGAGCTTTATACTATTCATAACTGAGTTTATGGTGGGAACTGACCATTATGCCAGACAGGGGGTTACAACATGGTTGCTTCTTTCCATACTTGGAGTCTTCACAGCAGCAAATTCCTCTGAAGATTCTACACTCCAGCATCTTTAAGAGCCTGTTTTATCTCTGCAATCACTTGAGTTTCTCCAAGAGCAAGACATACAGCAAGATCATCAGCTTCGGTGTTAAGTAAATCACCCTTACTCACATCGTATTTCCTAGCAATATTTTCAACAACCTATCAAGATATAAGAGAAAATGGGGATGGGGGCCTAATTAAAACTTAAAAATTAAAAACAAAAACAAAAACAAAAACCAAAAACAGAAATAAAAATCCAGGTCAATAATCAGATTCGGTAGAAAGGTAAACAAAGTGGAGCACAACCAAGAATGACTTGATTCCTATAAGCAGCAAAGATTAACGAAAAACAGGCCTTAAGCATGCTAGGGAAAAATGTAAAGAATAATGAGAAGGAAGAGCATACGAAATCATTTGAAGGAAAAATTTCAGTCAGAAAATTCTCAACGAGTTATTTTTTTAAAAAAATTAACGAAGAGAAAAATAACTGAGATTATTTGTGCATAAATCAAATATAATTTTTGCTAACGTAAGTATTCTATGCTTTTGTATCTCCACTAGCTTCTAATGCCTTCCTCTCTTCCTCCCTCTGTTGCTTGAAGGTTTTCGAGCCTTGACTTGCTGCAGCATCAGTACTACAAAAGGTCAATGTCAAATCAATGCTTACAGAGGATGCAGAAAGCTGAGAACTGTTCAAAGCAAACTTATAGAGTGTTTCGCAAGTGTGGTTTGATCTATTTTTATGGTTCAAACATTGTAGCATGTGAGAGCTTTATATTGTAATAACTTTTTATTTTTTACTATAATATGTGAAAGCTTTATACTATCTGATAGCCATTTCTATAGTTATAACCATAGTTACCAAACACCCTATTAAAAAAATAAACACATACACATGCTAAATAAACTAATATTTTGAAAGTCTATAAAGTAAAATAATCTAAAGAATAGAAAACTAATATCACATTAATATAAAATTTAAAAATCTAGATAAAATAATAACACATTAATTATTAAAAAACTAATATTTATAAAATAATTCTTAAAATAAAACATACAAAATCTAGAGAAAAATCGAAAAAGTAGAGCAAAAATCTAAAAATTTTGGCACAGAATTTGCACAACCCTTTGCCCTACCTAAATTATACATTGTTTTCAATTTGTAAAAGATCATAGATGATTTTTATGTCAAACTTAACAAACTAAAACAAAACACACAATGATAAAATATTATTTTACAATTTTTGTTAACGACCCCTATGGATTGAGGATATGTTTCTTATTTAATTTTCTTTTAAACAGACAAACGAGGTTTTTTTAAGTCAGATTTCTAAAACATTATTTTTGTTCCAAAAATCAAAATGATTTTTTTTTTGCTAAGATTCTTTAGAATGTGTCTCAAGAGGCCACAAATACAAAGTATTTGCTAAACTATGGACCATATTTTCTTTTATTTAGTCATTCTGTACGAATCATTTTCTTATTTTTAATTTCAACTTTGGTTTTTTGTTTTTGACGAAAGTGTTAAGAAATTTAAAGTCTAGAAGAAAACAAAATAAGAAAACAAAACACAAAAATAAATATATACAAGAGAAGGTATAGAAATCACTCAAGGTTGGTAAACCTGAGCCACAAGAGAGATCTCTTTAGGCTCAGTCATCCATTCTAAGTATCTTTTAAGTTTTTGACCATTTGTTCTTAGTACCCTTCCATCGGATAGATCTTTTTATTTCAACAACATTGGGAACGACATGTTTCATAATATATGGACCAGACTATCATGATTTCAACTTACTAAGATGTAGGTGAAGACAAGCCTCATAAAGATGAACCCATTGATTCGGCTCAAAGTTCTCCCTTAAGATTTGCTTATCATGAATTGCTTTCATTTTTGCCTTGTAGATCCATGAGTTGCCATAAGCATCATTCCTTAATTCCTTAAATTCTGAGAACTGAAGTTTACGATAAATACCTACAGCACTAAGATATAAGTTAAAGGCTTTAACAGCCTAATAAGCCTTATGTTCAAGTTCTACCGGTAAATAATATGCATTTTCAAAGACAAGCTTGTAAGGAGACAATCCTAAGGGAGCTTTATAAGCTGTATGGTATGTCCAAAGTGCATCAGAAAGATGTAAAAACCAATCTTTACAATCTGGGTTCACCGGTTTTTCAAGATTTGTTTGATCTCCTTATTTACTAACTCCGCTTAACCATTTGTCTATGGATGATAGACAGTTGAAGCTTTATGAATTATACAATACTTTTCCTTTAGAACTTCAAAAGAACGGTTGCAAAAGTGTATGCCTTAATCATTGATTATGGCATGTGGCATACCATACTTTGATAACATGTTTTCCTTCAAGAATTTCACAACAGTCGCATTATCATCGGATAGTATGCTACAGCTTTAATGCATTTTGAAACATAATCCACAGCAAGGACGATGTAAAGGTACCTAAAAAAAGATGGAAATGATCCCATAAAATCAACTCCCTAACAATTGAATATTTCTATTGTGATGACTAGGTTAAGTAGCATCATATGGCAATGAGGTAAAATACCTAATTTTTAAACCTTTCATAAGAATGATAATAACGATAAGTGTCTTTGAAAAAGTAGGCCAATAGAGACCAACACTGTAGGATGATTGGGTATCACTGCAATAGAATCTTAAGCATTAAACATTTCGTCTCAAGAATACAATATCTCATGATTTGATCATGACAATATTTGAAAAGATAAGGGTCTTGCTAGTAAAAATTGCACACTTCAATCTAGAACTTTCTTCTATCTTGAAAACTCTAATCAGATGAAATTTCTCTAGTTGTTAAATAATTGACAATGTGTAGATACTAGGCAACTTGGTGACAGCAAAAAGATGTTTATTTCATCACGGATTGGTGGGCCATTGATAGAATCCTTAAATTCCAAACACAATAAATGGTCAGCTACCACATTCTCAACTTTTTTCTTATCGTTAATGGTCAAATTAAATTCTTACAAATGAAGGATCCACCTAATAAGTCGTGCCTTAACATACTTTTTGGAAAAAAGGTACTTAAGGGTTGAGTGGTCTATGAAGACAATGATAGGTAAACCAATTAGATAAAAACGAAACTTGTCAAGAGCAAATATTACAGCAAACTCCTCCTCAATGGTTGAGTAATTCATTTAAGCACTATTCAAAGTTCTACTTGCGTAATATACCACAAAAGGTTTCCATTCCCTTTGTTGTCTTAAAATGGCTCCTATAGCGTAGTTGCTCGCATCACACATGATTTTGAATATTAGGCTCTAATTCTTAAGATCAGTGCTTTAAGGAATAAATACTCAGATTATATTTATGACATTTTTGGTTAAATAAATAATAATGCAAATATTTCATAAATTAATAATGGTCTTCATATTAGTGTTATATATTAGCAAACATGTGACCCATGATTATTAGAACTAAATCTTGGAATTGGGCATATGTAGAGTTTATATGTGAAAAAATCCAATTTCGAAGATTAATAGACTAAATTATATAGTCAAAGTCTATGTATAGGAGGCTGCTTATCTTGGATAATGGAATTCTAATTTAAATTGAATTGTTTGGATTGGACTTATATTGAATGATGTAGATAATCACAAGTCCCTACATTGTGATTGGTTGATTTTTTGGAGATAATTCTCCTAAAGTTAATGCCACCTATAGGGATAGAGGAGAGAAAATTTATCTCCCAATCTTGATAGATTTTTGAGTCTTCCTACTACTTTTATAAATAGAAACCTGGGGTCTTTAGTTATTTAAAAAAAGACTACCTTAGTGCAAATTAGAAAGGAGAGCTTAGATTACTTATCTTTAGTAATCCTAGTTCTTAAGCACTTTAGTGGTTAATTAGAAGGAGTGAAGCTATGGTGGAGATTTGCTAAGTTGTGCCCACATACACAATGATCCAAAGGAAGAGAATAGCATTAAAGATCTGACGGTAGAGATTTATTCTTAAAGAATTTTTTAATCAGAAGTGCTATTTTCGGTCTCCAACAAGTACGTTAAATTAGATTTAATTTATTGTTTATAGCATCATGAGTTAGTTTTCTAGTAACTCATAAAAAATTTAATATTTCGTTACATCACCAAACCAATTTCTTCAACACCAATCGGGTGATTACATGATAGAGGTAGAGGTTATACAAGGGTCTTGATATGGCAAAAAAATTCTGGATGAACCTCCTATAGAATCCAACATGCCACAAAAAGGATCGAATATCTCAAATAGTCTTAGGAGTAGGCAATTTGAAGATAAGTTCAACTTTAGATAGATCAACCTCACTTCCTCTTTTAGAAATGATATGTCTAAGAACTATGCCAAATGTAACCATGAAATAGCATTTCTCCCAATTGAGTACAAGACCTTTTTCTTCACATCTTTTTAGAACAGCTTCCAAATTGAGCAGGCACATGTCAAACAAATCACCAAAAATGGTCAAGTCATCCATGAAAACTTCTATGCACTTCTCAACCATGTCACTGAATATGCTCATCATGTATCTTTGAAATGTAACTAGAGCATTTCATAGTCCAAATGGCATATGCTGAAATGCATAAGTACCAAAAGGGCATGCAAACATGGCCTTTTCCTGATCTTCTACTACTATCTCTATCTGATAAAAGTTGATCGCTAAATAGGAGTGGGAATGGTATTTGCAAGTGGTGGTGTTCATCTTTTGATAGTCAATGTACATATGCTATCTAATGACGACCTTCGTATAGACAAGATCTCCTTTCTCATTTTTTATCACAATTGTACCTGATTTCTTAGGTACAACTTAAGTTGGACTGACCCATTTACTGTCAGCAATAAGGTAAATGATACTTGCATCTAACAACTTCGAAACTTATTCTTCACAACTTATTTCATTGTTAGGTTTAGTCTTTATTAGGGATATCTTTTAGGGTTAGCTTTTTCTTCCAAATGGATATGATGAAAGTAGATCAAGGGGCTAATACCCTTGATATCAAATATTGTCCATCCCAACGTAGGTTTGTGTCCATGCAACAGGTTGATAAACCGTTGTCCTTGAATTCATCAATTTTGAATGAGATGATGACAGAGAAAGAATCATCAGTTTCTAAGAATGTATGTTTCAGTCCTTCAAGATGTTGGGCTAACTCAACTTTTGGGATATCCTCAATTGATGCTTTTGATTTTTCTCTTTCCTACAGTAGCTCTTCAAAGTGTGGTTGCCAAAACTTTGTTCCTTTTTCCAATGAGTGTTTAGAAATGTTAGAGATGGGATTGGAATTTTGAAGTTTAGAATTTTGGAGGAGTTTTTCAAGTTCATCAGTTTGCACTTGAAATTCTTTCGACTTTATCGATGATTTCAATGTAAAAACACTTATAATCACTTTGTGGTTATTTTACGATGTGGAACATATTCATTACAAGAGTCATGTTCCCAAAAGAGATTTTCATGAAATGAAAAGAGATTTTCATGAGACCAATTCTATAGTTAATAAGGGCATTGGCTATGGCTAAGAAAGGTCTTCCGAGAATTATGGGGATTTTTGATTCTATGTTCACTTCACATTGGGTATCGAAGATGAGAAAATCCACAGGGTAATAGAACTTATTGATTTGCAATAAATTGTCTTCCACTATCCCTCGTGGTTTCTTAATGGATCCATCAGCAAGTTGTGAGATCATCAATATGGGCTTAATCTCTCCAAGTCCTAGTTAATGTAAACCAAATAAGGCACGAGGTTAAAGCTCACTCCTATGTCTAATAGAGCTTGTGTAAATTCAAAGGTTCCAATGTGAAAAGCGATTGTGGGATATCAAAGATCCTTGTACTTGAGTGGTGCTTTCTATTTAAGTATTGCACTTAACTGTTTGGTAAAAAATGTAGTCTTTTTCACATGGTGTTTCCTTGTCATGGTTCACTGGTATTTGATAACCTTAGCATAAGCTGACACTTGTCTGATTATGTGCAACAAAGAAAGGTTGATTTGAACTTGCTTTAGATGTTCCAAGACTTCTTCATGACTTTTCAACATTTTCCCAATAGGTCAAAAAGCTTGGGGAAAAAGGGATTTTTACCAAAAGCTTGGTCACTTCTTCTTTTTGTGAAGCTTCTTCCTAACTAATCATTTCTGTAGTGCTTGTTGATAGAGCGTTTGGTGTTGTACCGTTGCGAGTTTTGACATAATTCACCTCTTTGTTGTTATACACTTCAGATTTAGAGATTTCTGCTATGTATTGCCCTCTTGGATTGGGTTGAGGTTGAGACAGAAATTTATCGCATTCCTGAATAACTAAGGACCTCAGTGCTCGATGGTCTTAAGTCTTCCATAAAGGAAGCATCGTGTTTATGATCTCATGATTAATGATGTTGGTACAAACACTACAATTTATAAGATAAGGAAAGTTATGGCACAATAATAAGAGATAAAGTATGAAATGAATTATCATAAATGAGCATAAATAGAATCATGCATATTGATTATGCTTGTATTGCTTGTCATTAAATGTTTATGTGTTATATTTATGAAAAGCATTATGATGACTGCTTTATATTATGTGTTTATGAAAAACACTTTTATGTTTACAAGAAAAGGTTTATAAATGATGTTTTTAGAAAAACGTTTAAGAAATGTTTTATGAAAAATGTTTTAAAAGAAAGGTTTTTATGAGAAAAGTTTATTAAGCATGTTAAATAATTTGTAAGATTACACTTGAACTTACTGAGCAAAAGCTCATAAAAAGTTCCTTCATGCTGTAGGTGGGTAACTAGTAGGATCTCTTTGAAGAGCTTGATGTTGCGGAGGACAGATACAAAGATTTATGTATAGATACCATTGTAGGATGCTTTTGCTAGTGTAAGAAAATATTTTCTCACTATTTGATATAGTGTTTTCAAAGTTTAAGAAAATCAAAGTTTTAAGATATGTTTTCAAAGTTTAAGTTATATTTTGTGAAACGTTTCATATAATTAGAGAAAAAAAAATTCGTTTCAGTATTTTTCTTACTAAGTAAGTAAGATTAAAGTTTAAGAAATTATGTTTAAAAAAAGTTAAGTGACTGTCTTGAAGGTGGGTCGTCACATTATCATTTGAGATTATTGGTATTATAATGTGGGAAGTACTTGTTGAAGAATGCAGTTGCCTTTTCTTCTCATGGTTCAAAGGATGGAGGTCTTAAAAAATAGAGCCAGCATTTGGCTTTATCCTTTACAGAGAAAGGAAAGAATTCCAATTTGATGAAATTAGCAACATCAATATGATTGTGGAAAGTGGCTACCACCTCCTCAAATTCACGAATATGCATTTTTCTAACTTGTAAAAGGTTGGCAAAGGTTGAATCATGCCTAGCTTAAATTCTTATCGTGGCATATTTGAAGAAAACATGATACATGATGGAGTAGGAGTAGGAGTACGAGATGCATGCAAGTAATCTTTCAACACCTTATCGGGATTCTCATCATGTTATGCCATTGTTAACGGATTTGGAAATTTATGGTGGCGTAATTGGAGAATCTGGAGGAGAGTTTGACAATTCTTCACTAGATTTCCTAAATTTGAAGCTTTAGAAAATCACCCTAGTTTGTCTCTTTGTCGATGCATTAACCCGATGTGTTTTCTTTTGGTTTTTTTTTTTAAATTTTTTTCAAAACAAAAAGAAAAGACAAAATGTTTAGCATTTCTTTATTCGGGATGAATAACGTAGTGACTAAAAAACATTTGTCTTGTTAGTTTTGTAGGAATTTAGAATTATATCCTTTAAAAATGTTTCTAGGAAAGATTGGTGGGCCAAGGCCTCCTTGAAAACCAATCTCCTAGTAAGAACAATGTTCTTAGAATGACTGGCACTGGGAGAATTTTCAAAAGTAACTAGTTATGGGATCTAAAACAGTGACCAACCCTTAGATAGAACTTCCTTAAAGAATACTCTTCCACAAAACCACAATTTATTATTATTTTTTTCAAGTTTTATGAAAAACCTAAATCTAAAGTTTTATAGAATTTTATTTCTAAGTTCAAAAATCTAAATCTAAACCTAAAAGAGACAACCAACTAAATTACAAAACCTAAATAAAGTTCAAGAATAGTGCAACAATTATTTACAAAATAAAGCATAAAATTAAAAAAAAAAAGCTATAATAAGTTTTTTATTTTTTGAATAGTGAACGTTGTTGAATAGTAACCAAAATAGTAACCAATGAGAATGGTAACTTATTTAACTAAATGATTAGCCTACAAATTAAAATGATTATAATTACAATATTTACACGGTAAGGACATATTACATACTTATTGTTGCATTTAATCTGACAATTTGATGCAAATGCAAGCCAAAATTTTGATGTGTAGCATAAATTATATCTCAATATGCAGTCATTTATAGTACAATAAGGATGATCATATCTACGAAGAGGTGGAGCTTTGAGAGATAGATAAATTTACGTTTTGAAAAGGTAAGGGATATATTTTTTAAGATACAAAATTTAAAAGAAAGCAAATATTTTTAACAAATTTTAAATAAGATTTTAAAACATAAAATTAAAATAGTAAAGCTTTGAGAATCTTTTGTATGTTTCGTAACTGGTATAGAATTTAACTCTAATTATAAATGTTCTAAAATATTTAGATTGTTTAATCTTTTTTCGTTAATAACAAACACATGTAATATTTCCATAAATCAACTGAATACGACAATATAACAAACTGTAATGCAATCACGATTTTCCTATAAAATGTAGCAAAATAATCATTTCTCATTAGTGATTTGGTGTACTAATTATATCAATTTAGCTGTTGTCACTACAGTTATAACTATCATAATTTTAATATAGAAAAGATATTGACAAACTAAAATTATTATATTTAAATGGAACAAATTTTTACTTTAATTTTGGTGGAGCTTCATCTTATTAAATAACTAAGATTGAAAGTATAACAAGTCATACTGTAGAAAAAGACATTTCATAAAATTGTGTATTATTTTAATGTTAATTATGCAACATAATTGTGTTACACAAAGAAAACATGATTGAATCCATGTAAGAATTAGGCAACATAACAATATTAACAATAATTTTGAAGATAGAAATATAATTTATTCCATCAAAATATAAACATTATAACACCAATATATCCATACCAAAATACTATAAATACATAATTGTCTCTCTACCTCAACAAATTCTCTACTCTAATTTAAACATTATTTTAATTTTTTTTAGTCTTCTAGGAATGGGGTGTCTGCAATGGAGGTTTCAGCTTCCTTTAATAGGTAGATATTAGCACTGTGAGGTATTATGGCAGAGAGAGTTTTCTTTAGAGCAAGTAAGTTATTATTATTATTATTATTATTATTATTATTATTTTCTTCTTCTTTTCACACGTTTCAGCCTTATTCAGGATGTGAATCTTGGTTTAAGATCTAGTATAACGCGGAGCAGGGAAACACAAATGTGACGCAATCTGGAGCTTTGAAAGACCAGACTGAAGACTAATCCGAAGGCTGCAATGAGTGGAGCATGACCCGCTGATGAAGACCATTGGATAGTCTTGGTACTCAAATCTAACGGCTTAAAGAGCGTGCTCACATGGAGACCGTTGCACCAGATTAAAACATACAAAACATACAAATAAACTTCTAAAATTATGGGCTTTAATGGTTTTGCATAGATATAATATTTAAGACTTAGAAATATTTTTAGAAATTACTAAAAATATATAAAAATATATTTAAAGACTAAAAACATTTTTTACAATACATTAAGATTAAAAAAATTACAAAATGTTATTTTTACGGGTTTAATTATTTTTAAACTAATTATTTATTAAAAACACAAAAATGACTCTAAAAATTTTCAAAAATATTTTTAAACATAAAAACACACTAAACACATAATCAAACTTATTTTCACACTAAGACACTAAAATATTGCGCTATCAATTAGAGAATTTAATGAGAAATAAAAATAATAATGTATGATTTTAGTTTTATAAAATGTATACTTTTATTGTTTCTTCGAGTGATATTTAAAGGCCTCACATCTCAAGCCCATACCAGGGCCTACGAATTTTGTGTTTATTAAGGCATCAAAATAGTTAATTGTTCTACTTGTAGCCACTTTATTTGTGTTTTGTATTACTTTTCTAAATATTTTTTAATCATTATACAGTGTCTGACTCTATATATATAAGAATTTCCCCATCAGATCAATACATCAATCAACATCTATATATCAATCAATGTAATTCATTATTTAATGTTATTCTATTTGCCAACTTCACTGAACGAACAAAAGCTATTTTTATACAATGATCGATCTTATTTATGTTGCATATTAGGATACGAATTATTAAACCGCATTAAGCCAATACACAGGCTTTTTTTTTATTTTTGAGTCAACATTTTGATGGAAAGTGGATGCTATGTAAAAGTCAAGGACAATTAGTTCATAAGTAACGCACGTAAATAAGGATAAAAAGTTACATATCATATTATATAAATAATTAGGGATATGTGCTACTTGTACCTATTGTTATCACTTTACATTTGTTTTTGTACTAATTTTCTAAATTTTTATTTGATTTTATAATGTTCTATTTCATATAATAAATTTCTCATCTCATCTATATATCGGTCATGGCCTATAAAATTAATAATTTATATTTCAACATTATTATACATACATAATCTTAATTTATTTTATGTATGATATGATCGATCTTATTTATGCTATGCACCAGTAAACCACATTTGGCCAGTACCCATGTTTTCTTTTGTTTTTGAGTCAACATTTTAAATGGAGAGCGGCTATTATAAATAAAAAATTGGAGGACACTAAAATCTTGAATAATGCACTTAAGTAAGGATAAAAAGTTACATATCATATTATACAAAATTACGTAATAAAAAGTTACATATCATATTATACAAATTTACATAATTGAAAGGATGATATGACACAGTAAAAAAAAAAAAATCGATTCTTTACACTCCAAACTAATAAACATATCATAGTGACAATGACAAAAATGCAATCCTAATCTTTTTAAATATAGACAATTCATTGGGGACCTGAATGTCAAGAGCTAAACCAAAATCCAACTACACTAGAGACTGGACACTTGAAAAAAGATCTAGCACAGTAAGATTTACATACCATGTACGTTACACATCCAGAAGTGGACATTCACGATGAGCTACCATAGTACAAAAGCAATGGGAATGGCTAAAGTTTAATCAAGTGGCACAAGTTTAACGCAGATGGGCTTGCATTTGGCTTCCTTTTCGTTCTCCGCATAGAGGATTTGCTTCTCCAGAAGCTTCCATAGCGAATCATTTTCTACGACCATTAGCAAACCTCCTAGCAATGGAATTTCTAATTTGTTTCTCTGACTCATTAAGGTTATCAAGATATCTACAACGCTTGCACACCTCAACAACGACCTTGGTTCGATGACTACGGTACTTCTTAATTGAGAAATTTGGTTTTTCACCTGATTCTATCTGGGATTCCTTTTGGGATTCTTAGAGGCTTATCGATTCAAAAGAGTTCGAACAGGTCTCTTCAAGTGAGCTATGTTAGAACAAAACTGTGATGAAAACCATCATCACCCAGGATCATTCATGTCAAATCATCAAGAATATTAATAAGATGCGGAAGCTAACCTGAATCCATTGTTGAATGTGATTCTTGAGTCTTTTGGTTGAGGATCTTCCAAGTCTAGTACGTAAATCCTCCTTTCAGAATGCTCTGTGATTTCTCTATAGATGGGGAACAGACAAATAATGTACGTACCGACTTGGGGACCACAACCCCTTTATATAATTGCCAAACCCTAGCAATTATCCTTAATTACCAATTTAGCCCATCATAAAATTAGTAATTACCCTTTTGGTTTCTACACATAGGAGGCCCACACTTAATGATGCATTAAAAGCCCAAAGCCCAAAGCCCAAAGCCCAAA
>CAMOHE010029649.1:0-32104 GCA_946598075.1 Artocarpus hirsutus | reverse complement strand
TTGCATTAGGTCGACTTTTAACTATTTTACTTGATTTGAGATTGTATGCTTATCATTTATCATACTATGATCAATTTTTTCAATTTCTATATATCACATACTTAGTATTTTGGTTGAGAGTTTCATCTAAATTATGTATTATAAACAATTTTAGAGTTTTTTAAAGTCTCATTTAAAAATAGTGTTTTAAGATGATTTTTCATATTTTACATTACTTTCCACCAATATTAATATTTTCATAAAATTTAGGTATCGATATGTTCATAACTATCGATCGATATTTTCATCCTTTATTATAAGGCATTAGCCTGTTATAGACATTGCTTAGTGTTGTTGGTGGATGCATTGGACTTGAGACTCTTTAGCCTAATAAAGGAGCCAAGTGGGGCTTACTCCTCATTGCTTTGTTTCTTTGCTAATGGAACTTCATTATGCATGATTTAAATTAAATATGACGAATGATACTATAATTAGAGTTGATGTTTTTCTTAATGAAAATATGCTCGTGGCTATTGCTCATCAGACGTTCAAGTCTGGAAACCATAAGCAGGCACAAGAGCACAACAATGTTGTTTTCTTTCCCTGGCACACAGCAATTCTCTTGGCTGGAATCTATTGTCGGGTTGTTTCAGAAGATGTTAATACGTCTTATAGAGTCTTATAGAGTGTTTGGCATACTAGTTCAAACTCATCAGTTTGAATTGTTCATAATATTAAACTCTTCGTAACTATAGGGTGAAGAAAAAAATATACTATAAAGCTTTCACATGATACAGTATTTAAACTTATTTCAGTTTAAACAGGTTTTTTCAAACACACTATTAGTGTTTGTTTAAGATTAGAAATTAGTAGTCCATATGTATTCCCTAAATTTGTTTGTGAAAGCTATTTTCAGCATCATTGTGGGCTTATGAAGATATCACTTTTAAGGATTATCCTTTCTCGTTGATTATTGACGCTTCCATTTATAGCAAACTCTTTGTTGGAGAACTTCAACATATACATTAATTATGCATGACCTCTCTTAAATTTAATAGTTAATAAGTTAGTTTTAGGCTAATTAATTAGATGATTTTAATTTAGTATTTTATTAGTTTTGAATAACTTTTAGGAATTTAACAGTGTTTTATGCTTTTTTGTAGGTTTTGAGGAGAAAAATGCACAATAACATGTTGCGGGGCAAAACAGACCGAAAAGTGAACACAAGTGGACTCAAAGACTGAATGAAGCCTAGACGTCACTTTATTGGTGCCTAGACGTTCCTGCAGTAGGAATCCTAATATTAAAACCCGATAGCATAGTGCCTAGGTGCTAGAATTATGAAGCCTAAGCGCCGGTGCGATATTTATTCAACTTTGAGTTAAATTTTGTCCTAAAATTACCCTTGCAAACCCTAGCCTATAAATAGAACATTAAGAGGGGTTGAGGGACGATCTTTAACAGAGGAAAACTACAAATAAAAGGGGAGAGAACTTATTGCTTTGGAGAAAAAGAATGATACAACCGTGAGATGGAAATTATCTTTGCATCTAAACACAGTTCTTTTCCTTCACTCATTATGTTTAAGATATTATTTAGAATTATTTTTAGTTTCATTATAAACTAATTTTTCTGTTCTAGGCGACGATGTAGTCGGATTATGAAGTGTTTAATTTAATTTAATTTAATTTAATTCGATGTTTATTCATTATTTATGTTGAGTCCTTAATCTGATCTTAATGCTTGTAAAAGTTTGCGCACTTTTGCATAATTTGTGATTTAATTTGATACCGAGAAGCGATAATTAAATTGGACCATGATTGAATGCCATGAGAATGTCAAAGGATAGAGATATCTATCAGATTTGTGTAACATTATGAATTTTTTATTCTTAATGAATCTTGGTAAGTTTTGAATTTTCTTAGAGACGTTGAAAATTTGTTAACTGGGATAAATTATTAATTCTTGAGAAAAATTAGCGATTACCTAAGAGAAATTCGTTATCGGCATAGGAGTAAACATCAATTGATCAAATTAGGTAATTTGAATGGGATTAATTTAGGTGAAATCGGATGCCCTAGTCTTTTATTTGCTTAGGTTTTTATTTATATTTTTTTGTTTTGTTATTTTTTATTTTATGTTTGATTGTTTAAATAATTCTAGAGTTAACCAATTTTGATACTTAGTTAGATTGATATAATCCTCGAACGAATGATATTCTATCCACTCTTTATTACTTATCTACGATTTTGTGTACTTGTGGATTTTTTGCAACAATAATCTTCACGATGAGTAAAAAGAAATCAATGTTTACATCTAGGCATACAAATAACCTTTTTTTTTTTGTTGTTTCCTCTTATTACTATGAGTGTATTATGATATGTGTCTTTCCTTTCGACTGCAGTTAGTCTGGTGTAAATAAACCGCATCCTATTGAAAATAGGTAAAGATGAAAGAGAAAGTTGAAGAATTCTTGTTTGGAATATATCACTAGGAAAAGTTAGCAACCATATGTCTGTTTTTCACAATAATTATTGCCATATGACATAATTTTCACAATAATTAAAGATTTTATGACTTTTCTTAGGTTGGAGTGCTATTCAAAGGAAACCTGCGAGGCGAGCCTGCAAAGAGTTATGAAAAGATAACAAGGAGAATGGAGGTTCCTATCTCTTTGTTTTTACTCTCTATTCGCTGGACCTATAGCTGTGCTTCTTTCATTTTTCTTGTTACAAGAAATCCATGCATTTTTTTCTTATTATATAAAGTATTGATTCACAAAGCTTATATTCAGGATAAATTTGGGAATCAGTATAAGCTTTTCCTTTTAGTCAATCCTGAGGATGATCGTCCTGTGGGAGTCGTAGTTCCAAGAAAGACATTGCAATCAGAGACAACGGCTAGTTTTTGAAATCTTTCACTTCAAAGTTCTTACAAAGGAATTGTTGATTTAATTAAATGATCTGATATTTGGTATTTTTTTGTGCAGCTGTCCCCGAGTGGATTGCTACTGGGGCTTTCGGACTTGTTACGGTGTTTACCTCACTTCTTCGGAATGTTCCTGCATTGCAATCCAACTTATTGAATGGAGTTAACTTTCTATGACATACTTTTATTTTAAGCTAAGACTTGGTTCACCTGTGTTCCTCAAGTCAAAAAACTAACAAAACAATGTGTAAACACTTACTGTAATCATGAGTTAGATGTGCCAAAAGAAAAGTAATTATTTCTTGTTATTTGGCTTATGAGATAGTTTTTGTTAAATCTCCCAGATCAACTTTTGACAATCTTGACCTGTTGAAGAATGGAGCACCAGGAGCGCTTGTCATGGCACTTATTCTTGGGGTGCATGAAGTCAGCCACATTTTAGCAGCACAAAGAAGCGGCGTTGAGCTTGGGGTGCCATATTTTGTTCCGAGTTGGCAGGTGTACTTTCTCATACAAACCATTTCGATTTGTTTTGCAAAGTGAGAAGTTATCTTATTCCTACTCCAGACGTGCGTCTGGTGGTCGATTTTGAGGTCGGGAAATCATGACGAACTGTTTTGGTGGCAGATAGGCTCTTTTGGTGCTATTAAAAGGATTTTGAATATTGTACCCAAGCCTGAAGATCTTTTGAAAGTAGATCTTTTGAAAGTTGCAGCAGCTGGACCTTTGGCTGGATTTTCCTTGGGTCTTGTTCCTTTGCTTTTAGGATTTTTCTTAACACCTGCAGATGGTCTTGGCATTGTCGTTGATTCTTCTGTTTTTCATGAGTCCGTTCTCGCCGGGTGTATCGGTGAGCACTTCACCCTGCATTCCTACTCTCATATGCGTACATATTTTAATAGGGATAGAGCTTGCAGAACAATCAAGTTCTGGAGTATCTCAATACTGATGTCCAACTCTGTTTACATGACAATCAAGTTCGCTGCCTGAACCTTTTCTTATGTGAATATCTGCAACTATTCCTTTGTTAATTGGAAATGCAACAATGACTCTGCTTCTTTATTTTTATTCGTTTATTTATTTATTTATTTTTAAGCAAAGCTTCCTCTTGGCGATGTGCTCAAAGAAGGCACTCCACGATCCGTTAACCCTCTTGTAATGTGGTCATGGGCCGGACTCATTAATGCCATCAACAGCATTCCTGCGGGGGAGCTTGATGGGGGACGAATTGCATTCGCCATTTGGGGAAGAAAGGTATATGCCATTTTAAGTCGTCGTAATAACATAAGTATTTCGACTCAAAGCTTAGACAAGGCTGAGTAAAAAAAGAAAAAGAAAAAAAAAAAAAAAACTCTGATAGCATGCCGATTAACTATTCTTGTGATATGACAGACTTCAGTGCGCTTTACGACTGCTTCAAGCCGGCTGCTGGGGCTATCTGCGATATTCAACGACGTGGCATTTTACTGGGTAGTTCTGATATTTGTTTTGCAGTGGGGACCAATTGCTCCACTCTCGGAAGAAATCACCGATCCTGATAGCAAGTACCTTGCTCTCGGGATACTAGTTTTGCTCTTAGGATTGTTAGTATGCTTACCGTACCCCTTTCCCTTCACGGAAGAAGTAGTGACAACTTTCTAGCTAGGAATATGTAAACCATGTAGAGATTCCACAGCACTTCCATTAGAGTTGGTGTGTCCATGGCAGAGGGATATTGTTCAAGAAATGAAAGTAAGAACACGATTCTGGCTCTAGTATAGTAGCTCACATGTACATCATCAATACACAGCAGAGATCATTCAGAACAATAAAAAAAATTATTTTCTTAACTGAAAATTTGCATCTTTTTATTTTATTTTTTTGTTTATGTAATTTTTTCTCTAGCTACCATGATTTACTATGGGCCCAGGTGAAATGTGCTTTTGCCCTTACAATCTCCTTTATCATCGTAATTTTAAGCATGCAAGTGTCTGGTGAACGTGTGTCACGGCTAGGGAACAGGGGCAACAAGCCAGGAGGGGGCGGGGCCTGCTGTTAGCATTTTTTCAAACCATAAATGACAAACAGATCGGGCTATTATGAAATGGGGCAAAATAAAAATTCAAAAATTCAGGAGGAGCAAACTTTGAATTTCGTTGAATTTCACACATAAAATTGAAAGAAAAGTAAATTTCAGGTGGAGCACCCCTTTATCTTCGGACGTACGTGACTCTTGCCTTTAGCAGTGAAAAGGAACGCCAAAAGGTGTTACATAATTTTGCACGTGTCCCAGAATAATTATCTTCCCAACCCACGTTTTCAATTTATTTGCTTGCATTAGAAAACCACGAAGTCCCCTTCAAAAAAAAAAAAAAAAAAAAAACAAGCCACGAAGTCCATCAAAACGACAAGTCACAAGAGAAAGGGAAGGCATTAAAAAATTGGGCACTTGAAATGAAACCGAAGATATCTTTTTTACCCTGAAGGGAAAGGAAAGAGGAAAATATCTGTTGCTTTTGCAATAACAGCCTCAAAAAGTGGCGGATCACGTTTTTGTTCCTTTCATTTGATCATGCAATTGATTTTGACAGAGGCCGATACTTTATCCTTCTTTGTTGATGGCGATGTGCTAACAAGTTAGGCGTCTGTCGTATTTGTGGTTTTCTTCCGCGGAGAATTTTTGGTAGTGTCCTATTCGTATTTCATGGAACGAGATCATTATCAAAATAATAATAATTTGTTAAGTATTTGAGAATGTTGGTTCTGTTAGTTTGAATTAATTTTGGTTAAAAATATCGTAGCATATAAGAGCTTTATATCGTAGTTTTTTTTTTTCTTGACATTATAACATACAAAAGCTTTACACTGAAATAACTAAAAGTTTTGTTTGAGACTCACGATGACAAACACCTTGTTAAATTAAGAATACTTATTAACACAAGTGAAACAAAACTATATAAGGAATCAGCCTACTGCCTCGTATTATGGTAGTGAAATACCCTTATTAAAGTATTCAGTTCATTGGCCAAAGTTCGTATATACTGCTCTTTTTCTTTTCTTTTTTTTTTTTTTTTCTAAAGTAGATCTTTGGATGAAATATTTCCCAATCCGCCAAAATAGGAGTTTAATCATTACGATATACAAACTGTGACTATGTTACTTAGGAGGTTGTAGGATAGAGCACTGCGAAATAATGTGCTTAATGTTTTGAGTATTCTTTTTTTCTTTTGCTGATTTATTTTATTTTTTCTCAGATGGGAATTAAGGAAAATGGGATTCGACCAATGGATTTATGATCTTATCCTAATGGCATACCTTTTTTTTTTGTTTTTTAAACTAAAAAAGTCGAGAAATGTATTAGAAAAAAGGGAGAGTCTGTGGTAGTGCCCAGCTGAGGGGCACTACCCATAGTGCTTCATCCAAGTTGTAAAATGAATGGCCATAAAGTAAAGTGCACCAGATGTACTCTAGTATCGTACGTATACAATATATTCTTTTTATTTGATATTTGCACTTTTTCTTATTATTTTCTTTCTTTTGCAAAACTAATTCAATGAACCCACCGACTAGATTTGCAAAATGTTTTAAGCTAGAATGGGAATGGATGTGCTTTCTTGCTCCATCACTTGCCTGGATATGGGGGTTTGCCCCTAGATTAATTTGATTTGTTTTGTTTTGTTTGGGGGTGTCCGGAATTTTTAATCAAACAAAATATATAAATTTTTTCATTGCTTTGCTGCATATGGTTTTGTGTTGCCAAAAGAGTATAAATTTTGCACCTTTTTGTGTGATAATTTCGAGTTTTCATAATTTTTGTACCTTCCTTTTCCGTTCTATGTGTGAGACTTGGAAGAACTGCTTGAGCGCTTAATCGACTTAAATCAAAGAGTCAACTAGCAGCTTGCCGGATAGAAATGTCAAAAAATTTTGAAACTGGAACAATTCTTTTGCTGGTTTGGTATTTTAGTTGTTAGAGCTAAACATATACAATAACTTTAAGCATATAAAATTTAAGCGGAAGCGTGGATCGGTATTACCTCTCGTCATTGAAGCTGTGCAACCCGAACGTGTCCATCGCTGCCTCCCTTCGGTTTGAAGCTCTTCATTCCTTCTGCTTGAGAGCTTCTGGTTCTTCCTCAAACTCAAAATCAAGGTGTGTTTGGCATAGAGGGAGTCGGAGAGAACTAGAGACCCAAGTTTTTATCTCTATATAAAACTGTGTCCATCACACAGTTTATGAGCAAATGATAACCGGCCAAAATCTGAATCATGAGCCACTTAAGTGTTATTAGTGCACAAAGCACTCTATCTTAATGGAGTATTTTAATATAAGTGCATAAAGCACTTACGAGTGCTTGGTGCACTTACATTAGTTTCATTGTATATTTTGCTTATGGGTGCGGTAGAAGGAAAGGAAAAGGAAGGGTTTGGGAGGGATTACCTTGTCGGTGCCGATGTACGAAGTTGGTGATGCGCGCTGTTCTCGGAGAGGAAGAAGAAGCAGACTAGCAAGTTTGTTGAGTTGAGTTAAATGATTTTATTTTATTTTATTTTATTTTTTTTTGGGAAGGAAATGAAATCGTAATAGAAAGATTCATGCACCTTCAACGTGCCTTGATTCCATCTTTGTGGCCCAAAAGTGGGCTTTATCAATAGTGTGTGTCAGTTGAGCTCCACCAAACAAATGCATTTTTTGTAATTAGATTAGTTGGGTGTTTGGTCAAGTTGGTTAAAACTAATTTTTTAGTTTAAAAGACTATAGCATGTGAGAGTTTTATACTGTATTGTAGCATGTAAGAGTTTTATACTATTCCTAACAAAAAAGTTGGTTTTAATTAACTTACCAAACATCTATAGATTAGATAAACAAAATAGTTGGACAAAAAGGGAAAAAAATCTGTAAATCCCAATTATAGGTAAAGGTGTCAAATGGACTGGGCCATCTAGCCTACAATAGTGTAAGGCATGGCCTAGCCTAGTCCTGGATTGTAGCAGGCTAGATTGGCACGGCACGCCTGATGGGCCAGGGCTGGGCCTGACTGCCAGGCCCATTGTAATGACCGAGAAAATATCATTAATAAAACCTAATATTTTATTGGGTTTAATTAATGAATTTACTTTTAAAAAATGTAATTTTTGTAAAAGTTGTAATTTTTGTACAAAATTACGATAAAGTATGAATAAACGGCATTGATTGCATGTTTTATGGGAAATATGATGAAATATTGGATATGGTAAAATACAGATTTTATGAGTTGAATTACTTAAAAATCTGTGAATAATATCCATAAAATGAATTTTATATCACAATTAATTATGAAATTGTGGTATAAACGAATGAACGACTAAAATGCAATTAGGACATAAAGGTTGTCTGAACCCTAATCTGGGGTAGGAAGGAGGCCAGAGCAGTATAAGAATACTGCTAAGTGAAAATGCAGATACGAAAAATGTTATGATTGGCCTCCAAAATTGAACTAAAAGTAAGTTAAATATTTTTATACAGTCTACGGATAGGAAATACACTGTGTTGACCACAACAGTATAAGAAAAATACTGCGTGACGAAAAATTACACTGTGTAAATTTTGGGCCCCACAAAGTTGACACCCAATTGAATTTGATTGGGCCACCAAGCCTTGAAATGTGGCCCAATAGCAAAAAGACACCTAGGGGGTAATCAAGTGGGTGACTTTGAGTCACCAAGTGGATAAGAATGCATTTAAGGCTTGTTTATCACAAAATTTTCACTCTTTCTTCTCCACCAAGATTCGGCAGCTATAATTGAGCTTCCAAGAAAATTTTCTCAACCTCAAAAATTACAAAAATAGCCCCAAAACAATTTTAGAAGCAAACCCCAAGGATTTTTACAAGATTAAAGGTAAAATTCTAAACTTTTTATTGAATTTTCAAGGGGTTTTTCATGGGTTGAAGGGGAGATATTAACCCATGTCATTTTTGCATGAAAAAGGAGTTTGGAAGGCAGATCAAAATGGATTTCAAGGCTAGAAATTGAAAAGAGGTTGTTTTGGTAAGTTTTGATATTTAAAGTTTTGAATTTTTGTTTGATTTCTATTTTCTCAAACCCATATGAGCTTTTGAGCTTATATTTGATGGAATTGTATGTGAATATGATGAATGACCTGGTTGGAAGATGAATTTTTGGTTTATGGTGCAAAATGATAGTTTTTGCATAAAATTATATTTTTGCAATTTTAAGGCTAAATTGTGTAAAGATGAGTTTTGAGCATAAAAATGACCTGAGTTAGGTATGAAATAGGCTCTGCAGGGGTAGATTTGAAATTTTGAAAAGGATTTTGACAAAAACGTCCTAGGGACTAAATTGAAAGAAAACTTTCTTTCTCGGCAGAAATGAAAAATAGCTGAAAACACCCATGTACAGTGAGATTTTTGGAAAAGCTAAAACATGAAAGTTGTAGATCTTGACGAAACTGTTAGGCATGGTAAACGGTTCGTTGAAAAACTCAACCGTTTGTATTTTTTGAATTTTTAAGAATTTGTTAAAAGTGAAAATATGGTAAAATAGCAAAAACGTTATTTTTTAAAATGATTTAAGGTATGGTACCTCAAGGAAAAATATTTCTTATGAAAAATAGAAATTTTTGATGTAAACAGAAAATTTTAGCCCCGAGGGTAAAATTGTCACAATTTTCGGTTTAGGAACTAAACCGTAAAGTTTTATGAAAATGGGGCTTAAGTGTAAAATAAAGGGATGTGAGCCACTAGGACATTATTTTAAAATTAATGTGTGGCTGTTTTTATTAAAAGGACGAAACTGCGCTCAAATAGATCGGTAGGGCCATGGAGGGCAAAATCGTCATTTTTGCCTGAATAACCCGAATAGCTCTAGAAGGGTCTCAAGTAAGAAAAGAAAGCGATTAGAAAGATTTTCGCCCTTCGTAAGTAACGATAGGGTAGAATTAGAAAGAAATAAGAAAATCAGTATCTATAGAGTTGTGTACAGTTATACAACTCGAATGATTAAGTAATGAACGTTTTGTGGCGAAACATATTGAAATTGGCTAATAAGTTTCGTAATTGGCCAACAGGATCCTAGGAGTCTGGAAGACCGAAGATCAAAGTTGATTTTACAGTGCATAAAAGCAAGTAAGTACCCTTCCCACCTACAGCATGAAATGGTAGGTGTAGAATGTGAAAATATGCATATTAGGGTATAAATTCCAATGTGAACTTGCTTGTTGCTATGAAATGAATACCTAGAGACATAGAATCGGTACCTGTGTGTATACGATTAAAATACCTGAGTGTATATTATGTTATGTATTGTTACATGCGATATATGGTGTATTTATGTATACGATCATGAAAACATGTATGTTTATGAAATAGGTACTTGTGGGTACTCTACAATGCATACGAACTTATGTTTTATGGATAACGTGTGAATATCATTTCATGCCTGGTATGACAACCATATTAAAGGAACTGGTAAATATGTCACCAGAAGTTAAGAAAAGTGTCGTACCGCCTCTCGAAGTAAGGGGAGTTTAAAGGATAAAATATGGTCACGGTGTTACGTAGACCTAAATGATATTGCGCAATGGTACAAACACTTGGGCCCTAATGAAAGATAAGAAATGATCAAGATAAGGAAAGTTCATAAGAAAGCATAATTGAATCATGCATTCAATTGATTGTCCATGTGGGATTTATGGGACTTACTGGGCGTTAGCTCATTAAGTTTTTCATGCTGTAGGTATTCCGACGAGAAGTCAGAATAAATTGTAACGATGAGCTGGCGGACGGATGATGGGAGCAGATTGGGTATGGAGTCCGCTACTGAAAGTTTTCGCTGTGCATATTATAAGTTATTTTGAAAAGGAATGTTTGAACAGGAAAATGTTGTAAAAGTAAGAATGTTTATGTAAATATAAGATTGTGAAAGTATTTTGGAAGTTTTCAAAAATTATCGTATGTGAAATATTTATTCAGTTTAAAAAAAAAAATCTAAATTTTTGCCCCTAAGTATGAAAAGAAAAGTTTAATCACAGCCCGAAAAAGGCGGTTGTGACACCCATAGGGCCAACACGGCCCTGGCATGTGAAGGGCCTGGGCCAGCCTAAGCACAGGATAGGTTAGGCCGGCCCGGCCTGGCCTAGACTTGCCAAAGGCCCTTCAAGGTTGGCCCTTTAGGTGTTCAAAAAAATATCTCAAGCACCTTGAGGTTTTAACCTCAAACCTTTAAAAGAAATACGAGTCTTTCAACCACTCAACTAGATAGTTATTTGTGTGATTTTGGATATCCAACTATATTTATCATGTCTATAAAACATATCATAAAATTAAATATAAAATTGCTTAATTTACACATTGAAAAAAAAAAGAATTTCTATTATTCAATACTTTATATAATATTTGAAAATATTTCTTTACACTAAATAGGCTTGTGATTTTATACATCAATTTTTTTATTAAAAATTATTTAAAATAAACTAAAAATTTAGAAATTAACAAACTAAAAATTATAAGGCCGACCCTACAGGGCCTGGGCCCTGGCTCGGCTTGACTCTTCAAGGGCCACGGCTGGGCCTGAGGTTTCCCCTTAAGCACAACCAGGCACGATACTCTATCGTAGAGGGTTGGGCCTAGCAGGACACAAGCTTGTCATGGGCCCAGGCTGGCTCGGCCCTTTTGACTCTTCTAATTATGGGGTCTATTAAAAGATCTATGTTGCACGAATAAGTCTTCTTAACCCCATGTGATAGTTGTCTAGACCTCTCACAAAGTTTAGGGTCCATCGGGTTGTCCTATGTGGGTCCTACTAGGTAGTTCCACGTAATGCTCATATTATAGATCCCATTTTTTTTTATCAATATGTGGTTTTCAACATGGTATTCTTAATATTGAGAGTGTTTGAGTGTTAAGGTAAAACTTAGAGTTAGAATTTAAATATTATAGCACTGTAGTAAATTTTTCTTTTATATTATAACATGTGAGATATTTACTCTATCATCCACGAAGCCAGCTAAGGCCTAATGAAAGCTTAAGCCCCACTCAAATTTTTATGTTTTAAAATCCTTTAGACATGAATATATATTGTATTATGTTTATATGCATATAGCCCTACTAAAAATTTAAAAACAAATCTAATAGTCTCTTAAAATTTTTGTTCAGAAAACCTTGCTACAAGAATTTTTGGCTCTATTACTGTATGCTAAAACAATTAAAATTTTGACGTCCAAACTTGTTAGAAATAATAAGTTTCAACTATTATAATGTAAAGTTTTCACATACTACAATAAAAATAAAATTTGTTAAAATATAAAGCTCTTATATGTTATATTGTTTAAGTTTTAATGTGTTTTTTTAACAAACTCTTTATAGTTAAAACTTGATTCTTAAACAAAAGAGGATACGACCGAATCTGGGATTTTCAGTGAGAGATTGATTTACACAAAAATAAGAAACGGCATATTGGGAAATATACAATTTTTGAAGAAATCGGGAAATATACTATTTTTGAAGCAATCGGGAAATATACTATTTTTGAAGCAATTGTATGCACGCTTTTGTTTAAGTGTCCGTATTGGCAGCAGATTGTCTCGCCAGAGTCACTCCACCATCACCGTTACATTACAAACCATCCAAAAAAACAAAAGAGCAACCGAAACTGAAAGACCCCGGTTCCGGCGACCAATAATGCAGGCACAGATTCGAGGCTCTCAGTCCTTCTCTTTCCCGTCGCGTCACCGTCTGTCTCCATTTCCGGTCACCGGCCAAGTCATTAAAGCCTTGAGCTCGCCGTCGTGCCCCCCACCATTGAAATGCCGCTGCCTCCGGAGTCCCTCCCTGGGTTAGTTTCGTACTTTTTACTGCTCTGATTTCAAGGGTGTTTGGTTCCCGAGAAAATGTGAGGGAAAAAAAAAGCTCAAATGGTCACATGCTAATGGAACAGGATTTTCATAAAATAGTTCTCCATGGCTGTGTTGCAGCTAAAAAGTCAGTGTCTTTTTTTTTTCGTTGATTCTTTTTTTTCTTTTTTGGTTGTCACATGTTCAACTCTTGCGTGCACAGCATTTTCTCGGAAATAATTGGAAATGCAGTGAAACCTGAAAAGAGTCCGAGAAAAACGATGTATTTATTATTGTTTTTTAATTTACTCTTTTTATTTTATTTTATTTTTTGCAGTTGATGATGCGAAGAAATTCTCGGAAGCTGCGAAGAAAGGAAATTTGGTTCCGCTTTACCAGTGCATATTCTCGGACCAGCTCACGCCGATTCTCGCGTATAGGTGTCTGGTCCGAGAAGATGACAGCGAAGCTCCGAGCTTTCTTTGCGAATCCGTGGAGCCTAATCTTCGTGACTCAAGTGTTGTATGATTCTCAAACGTTTTCCTTTTCTTTTCTTTTTCAATTTCCAAATAAGAAGTCTGTGTGGATTTTGGTGTGGTAAAACGGAGTTGTGTGGTGGGTGTATTAGGGCCGTTTTAGTGTGGTCGGAGCTCAGCCAACAATGGAGATTGTGGCGAAGGAGAACAAGGTTACGATAATGGACCATGAAGAAGGGCGTTTGACTGAGGAACTAGTGGATGACCCCATGGCTATTCCTGCAAGGCTTTCTGAGGCTTGGAAGCCCCAACTCATTGATGAGCTTCCAGATGCATTCTGTGGTAAGTCAACTTAATTCTATACCCAAACTATCATCAATTATGACTTTATGAGTAATCTTTTATGGTGCTGTGTATGAATATATTGATATGCATGTTTGTACTTTATAGTTTATAATTGCATAACCTATTGAGAAGGAATGCATGATGATTGATGAAGAAAGGAATTCTACTGCTTATTCAGTGAGTTAGTTTGGTGTTAGCATTGGCGTCTCATAATGCAATGGAGAATCTAGCTTGTTTCTTTATGATTAAGTATGTCTGCAAAGTGTGTTAACGGTTAGTATTTCTCTTTTGTAATGGTCACAGTCTTTTTCTAGCAGGTGAAAAGAGTATTTTTCATGATGTGAATCCACTAGTGCAGTGTTCTTGGTTGTTTATTTGGTGAAAATATTGATGATTGTATTCTTCTTTTAATACTTTAGCATCCATAGTTTTTTTTCCCTTTTTTTAATTAAATAATTAGATTTCACAAAAGCCTGACTTGGTGATGAACTTTATTGTGCATAGGTGGCTGGTTAGGTTACTTTTCATATGATACTGTCCGTTATGTGGAAAAGCTAAAAGTCCCATTTTCAAAGGCTCCTAAGGATGATAGAAAACTTGCTGATATACATATAGGGCTTTATGACGACGTAGTTGTGTTTGACCATGTGGAGAAGGTAAATTTAGACAAGAATTTAATTTTGATGTCCTTTTGTGCATGATCTAGTTTTGTATGCTTTCATCGTTTTGGAATGTATATTTTTATCATCATTGATCACCAAACTAGCGGTTTTTATATTCTTTTCGACAATGTAGTCATGTTTGACCATGTGGATAAGGTAAATTTAGACAAGGATCTAGTTTTGATGTTTCTGATTGAGTATGATCCTGTTCTGTACACTTTTATTGTTCTATATTTTTGTCGTCATTGAGTATCAAAGTGGCGGTTTTTATATTCTTTATGATGACATAGTCATGTTTGTCTATATGGAGACGGTAAATTTAGATAAGAACCTAGCTTTGATGTTTCTGTTTGTGCATGATCTTGTTCTGTAGGCTTTCTATCGTTTTGGAATATCATTACTTTTGTCGTCATCGCGTACCAAACTAGCGGTTCTTATATTCTTTCAACATGGACATTATTGTGAAACGTGGCTTTATTACTCCGCATATTTGCATGGTTTTTGCATATCCTGACACATAAAGGATCCTTTTAAGTTCTTTTATGTTCTTTCCTTGTATGTTTCTCCTCATAATATACAAAAAACAGAATGTCTTTATCACAATATAACTTGGCCACCTAGAAGTGAATGTCTCATAAACGGATTGGTAATTAAATTGATTTTACTTGAAATTTGTTGAGGTTTAAAGGGCTTCTTGGTCTTTTCTTTGTTTTCAGAAAGTATATGCTATTCATTGGGTAAGGGTGGACCGCCACTCCTCCGTTGAAGCCGCTTATAAAGATGGAATGAAACGTTTGGAATCATTACTTGCTAGAATACAAGCTGATCCGTGAGTGAATATTGTTTTGTGCTTGTTGATCTTTAGATACCTTATTCTGCAATAACTTACTTACAATGTACATTTTGATTGTCAATATTTAGCCCAAGGCTAAGTGCAGGTTATGTAGACCTACATACTCGCCATTTTGGTCCTCCTCTAAAGAAATCAAATATGACAAGTGAAGAGTACAAGGAAGCAATACTGAGTGCAAAAGAACATATTTTCGCAGGGGATATTTTCCAGATTGTATTATCCCAGCGTTTTGAACGACGAACTTTTGCTGATCCATTTGAAATCTATAGAGCACTAAGAGTAGTAAATCCGAGTCCATACATGACATACTTGCAAGTTAGTAATTTTTTATTTATACTGCTTATATTTTGGATATTCCACACGCGGTATTGTTTCTTAGTAATCATTGTTGATGCCTGTGAATTTATGTCGTTTTCTGAACCAGGCTAGAGGTTGTATACTTGTTGCTTCAAGTCCGGAAATACTTGCGCGTGTTAAGAAGGTAAATTTCTTGCCCACACTCATTTTATGTTTCACAGGAGATTTATATTTTCTAGGTCGTTACATATTATTGTTTATGTTAGATTTTTTCTTGTGCATGCAAATGAGAATGTTCCCTATACGGTCTTTTGAACAGGGGAAGGTAGTGAATCGACCACTGGCAGGAACTGCCAGAAGAGGGAAGACAGCCAAAGAAGATGAACTGTTGGAAATGCAGCTCCTTTCAAATGAAAAGGAATGTGCAGAGCTCAAAATGCTGGTTGACTTGGGTTGTAATGATGTTGGAAAGGTTTGTTTGTTTGTTTGTTTTTTTAATATATATTTCTAACATGGACAATGATATAAAGAATATCCAAAACTCGTACTGAACTAGAACTTATTTATGTGCATAATTGCTTGGATGATCTCCTCCTATGTCGTGCACACCCAATTATTATCCACTTAGGAAGTTCATTACAACGAAGAAATTTACGACGTGTGCTACACAATTTTCCTTTTACCATGGACAGTCCATATATTTTGTTCATCAGTATCCTCAATACCTTGTCTCTACTTGGTATTCCATTTAAGTACTTATCTCTCTTTACTATTAGCAAGTTTGCCACTGCAGTGCCGACAAAGCAAGCACAAGGAGGAAAAAAGATTAATAACTATGACAGCTGTCATTTTAGATTCCTAATTGATGACCAAGAATCTTGTATTATACTTTCCAATAACAGTATCCGTCGATAGCTATAGAAAGCTTTCTTTCTCTCAATTTGGTAACCAATTTAATGATGCGGAGCGTTGATGCAGGTCTCAAAGGATGGTTCTGTAATGGTGGAAAAGCTGATGAATATTGAACGATATTCCCATGTGATGCACATAAGCTCCACGGTACAAATATCTGTTTGTAGCCTTTCTACGTTCATACCTTGAAACACCAAGCTTTATTACATAACCTAAACTTTATTGCAGATCAGAAACGAAACGCCCCTTATTGTAGTATTTTACATGTACATTAAGCGCATCTTTCCTTTCCTTTTAAGTATAGCCTCATAGCCTGTTTAGGGATCTTTATGCAATCTCATATCTCTTATTTTTGCAAAGATAGGTTTATATTTTCTTGTGATGAACTCTTTCCATTGATGGTCATAATATGACACCACCAAGTTTCCAAATTCTATTCCATCATTTTCTGAATGCAAGTCGAAAATGTTATCCCATGCAGGTTACTGGAGAATTACAGGATTCCCTCTCTCCCTGGGACGTCCTTCGTGCTGCTCTGCCGGTTGGAAGTGTTACTGGAGCCCCAAAGGTACTTAATCATTGTCCTTTTCTCTCTTCTTATAGCTTTCAGCTTCTACCTTTTCCATGTATCTTTGGTAGCTCTGCTGAAAATATGGTAAAAAACGAATTTATATCTCCTCACATCTTTTATGTCATGTCAAGATCCTTTTCTTCAGAAAACTAACTGCTTCTAATAACATAAATGCAGGTGAAGGCCGTGGAACTAATTGATGAGCTTGAGGTGTCGAGGCGCGGCCCCTACAGTGGTGGATTTGGAGGGGTGTCTTTCACCGGTGAGATGGACATTGCCCTCGCTCTCAGGACCATTGTGATTCCTACTGGAGCTCGTTTCGACACCATGTACTCATACAAGGATGTTGGCCGGCGCCGGGAGTGGGTGGCTTACCTTCAGGCTGGTGCTGGGATAGTGGCTGATAGCGACCCAGACGCCGAGCACCGAGAGTGTCAGAACAAGGCCGCAGGTCTTGCTGAAGCCATCGATTTGGCTGAATCGGCATTTGTTGATAAATGATGTTGAGTTTCAGTGACTAAAGCCAACTTAGTGTCTTAGTAGTGGTGTCTCCCCTGTTTTCAACAATGTCCCTGATCTTGTAAACTGTGGGTGTTTGCAAAGGGGGTCAACACAGCATCTGAACTAGTTCTCTTTTCTCTGAAAAAGAAAGGTGCTCTTTTCTTGAAAAGGAACAAAAAAGTTTTTATTCTCGGTGTTTATGGTAAACATGCTGAAGTGTTTCGTCAAGCCCCATGTTTCTCTCCTTTTTTGGCTGCTCTGGATTCGTCAACCAACTTTGTCCCATTTATCACTCACCAAATTTGTCTCACCAAACTTGTCCCGTTTATCACCATAAACTGTTAAAGCCCTTCTACGAAGGAAATGCAAGAATAGTTTAAATTTTCCCCTTTAAAGAAGAGGGAATTACGCTAGCATTTATTTAGGTTAGAAATAAATAAACTAAAATATAACAGGATTAAGTAAATAATTTATTTAGATTAAAATGAAATTTATTTTAGTATGAATCACGTAAAAAAAATAAAAAACAACATTAACTATTTGTTTGGAATGATGGTAGGAACCGTTAATGATTTTTTTATTTTACTGTAACATGTGAGAATTTTATACTGTTTATAACTGAAAAAAATAGTTCCTACTACTTTTGTCAAATAATAAGTAAGATCACAAAAAACTAAAACAAAAAAGAGAAGAAAAAAAGAAGACAAAATTAAAAATCTAAGTGTTAAAAAAAAACACGTAATTCAAAAAACATTATATACTTAAAGGTTAATTACATGAATATATGTTGTAATTTTAATTATTTTACAATTTGACTTTAAGAAACTATGTATACATCTTTTGAATTTGAATAAATTGTTTCAGTTACATCCTTATCGTACGTTTGAACGCTAAAAATGAGAATATATGTTGTAGTTCTAATTATTTTACAATTTGACTTTAAGAAACTGTGTACACATCTTTTGAATTTGAATAAATTGTTTCAGTTACATCCTTCTCGTAGGTTTGAACGCTAAAAATGAAAGGCCAAGACAAAAATACCTAAGTGAACTAAATTCATTTTTTAAAACTATTTTTTAAAATTACATCTTATTTTGAAAATATAAAACATGTTAAACTCAATCAAAAAATCAATTCTTCTACTGTTAAAAAAAATCATTCTTCTAGAACAATCGTACACGACCTAAAAATAAAAATCCAAACTTCCCCAAAAACAATCCCAACAAACAGACGCACAACCCTAAGCAACAAAACCCACGGATCTACTTTTGAAAAAAAAAAAAAAAAAAAAAAAACTCCATAGATCAATTATCAGACGTCCACCACAACCTTCAAATCAAGCATCGAAGAGACCATGGATGCGGCGATGAGGGGAGGGGCGCTAGACCAGGAGCGGCGATGTCTGAGCATGATGGGTGGTAGGGAAAGGTGGATCAAACGCTTAGGATTGGCGACGTATTAGGCATGGGGATAGAAAACGGGGCCGGGAAAGAATTGTACCGGTAGGAGCACGATGGATCCGGGCTTAGTATTGCCGGTAAAATGGTATTGCGCTGGAGACGACTTTGCTGTAGGGACTCGCGAAAAGGAAGCGTGAGAGTTGTCGCGGAGGCTCGAATGGAGGGCTGGCTAGTGGTGGATCACTTGCGCCGGCGTGCGGAGGGCGGTGGATGGGAATAACAGTGACGAGGTTGTTGGGGCACATGAGTATAATCATTTCTTTTTCTTTTTTTTTCGTTTTTTCTTTGGTTGCTGACGAATATTTCTGTAAATATTTGATAATAAGTTTTAGAATTTCATAAAACAAAGGAATATTTTTGTCAAAAGTGGATTTTTCCCCCAAAAAGTCTTAAAAGAATTAATCGAAACAATTTTTTTAAATTAAAAAAATATCTTCATAGCTTTTTAAAATAAAAAATAAATTATGAAATAATTAAAATTAAAAAATATATCTATATAATTAATTTATAAATTTAAATATTTTTAAAAGTATATTGTTTATTTATATTAAAAATTAAAATTGTACTTTTTAAGTGTAATTTAAAAAAAAAATTTGTTAAAGAGAATAAAACGTCTAGTAAGGAATTCCCTTTTTAATCCAAAAGATGAAATAAGGGAGATAGTTCCTTTGTTATTTCAAAAAAAAAAAAAAAAAAATTACCGAAGAAATGGCAAACAAAGAAAGATGATTGTTAGAACATAGTAGTAGTAGATTAGTTTACATGGTGTAATCCAAAGTCCTTAAGTCAACAGTAAGTCCCCACTTCCAAGTCAACATTGACAGGTCGAATCAAAAGTGATCTTCGCAAAGGTTATTAGGCCATTTGAAAGGTTATTAGGCCATTTGAAAGAATAGTCAGTATCAACGTTTTAGTTTAAGAATTGTAACATATAAAAGTTTTATATTGTAATAACTTTTTGTTTTTTTCTTCCAAAGGGCTTATATATTTTCCTTTCTATACCACGGAAAATTTAATCAGTCAAAATGAGGAACATCACTAACTTCGGTTTGGGCTTGGTGTACAATGACATTCTCAGACAAGATGAACAACCCGTTGCTTTCGCAATCCTGAACCCTCCACAATGTGGAGCTTCCAAGAGTTTCGTTGCTGAAACGTGAGACCTTCGGAAGAGTCTATCACCGAAATTTGCTGAAGGTAATACCTACGTTTTCCAGTGCAGACATCTAGGGAAATGAATTCATGGCTCTTGTGTTCAAGTTTATGCCTAACGGCAGTTTAGAGGACTGGCGGCAGGCAAAATGCTGAAAACCAACCAAAGAAGTTGAGTGCAGGCCAACAATCCTGACATTGCAATCCATGTTGCTTACACATTGGATCAAATCCATCACCATTGCGAGGCACCAACTGTCCATTGAGATATAAAATCAGGCAATGTACATGACAACGATCTTTCTGCTCACTTTAGGCAATTTTGGTTCAGCCGAGCGCTTCTTTAAGGCAAATGAGAACAACCTTAGAAAAGTACCAACTAACTCAACTGTCATAAAGGGATCCATTGGATACATTTCCTTTTCACTCACTGTTATATTCATTGCAGGGTATGGGTGGTGTGGTTGCCACTCTCGAAGATGCGCATAGCTATGACATCCTTGTGTTAGAGTTGGTCATAGGAAGGAGGCAAACTGACGACCTGTTCAAGCACGGGCAAAGCCTTCCAAAAATCTGCAAAATGGCTTATTCAGATGGAGTGAACGAAGTAGTGGATCCAAATTTGGATGAACCAATGCTTGACGATGCTAGGAACAGGAATGAGGTACATGAGGGCAGAAGAAAAGCTTATGGAGTGTGCGGTTTCAGTTGTTAAAGTTGGACACTTGTGTTCTACTGAATCACCTTCCGGTTGCATGTTCATCTGAGATGGCCTCACTAAAACGCTGCAGATCAAAAAAGCATTCATTCACAGGCAAAATCAGTCAGGAATGTAATATGAAGCTGCTGTGTCATTAAGTCTTAAGCTTGTAGCGCTCAAGGATTCTTCATTATATTTTCTCTTAAAAAAATAACATAATATTTCCTCAGTAGAGTTTTGTGTGTGTGGTTTGAAACTTGTCTACAAAATAACGTGTTAAAAACCCCTTATCTTGCGCTGGTAGCTGTCGAGAAACAGACTGAAAATGTTGATGCACAAGGCTGGAGTGAGAGTACTGGTTTCTAAAGTTTATTTTATTAGTAAAGCAGTTCCTTATAGGTGAAAACTTTGAACCAAGAAGCATCAAGTGTAGGACATGTCAACCGATCCTTTTTTCTATCAACTTGCAGGGCTCCCTTAAGAAATCCAAATCTTTAGTCTTATTAGCACAGGGTCTCTAAGAATCAACGCTAGACTTCATTTTCTGGAAACAGATTTTATGTTGGAACACCTCATATGAAAGCTGCAAAATGACCGATCCATGCCTTCAATTATCACAACATTTCCCTGCGATTAGTTCCAAGCAGGTGACATGCTTCCTCATCATATGACATGTTGCAAAGAAAGACCACTGAATGCAAGCCTTTCACCTATACCATCCTCAAACAGATAAATAAAGATGTTTTCAACCATCAAAATAAGACAAGCCACGGTGAATTTTGTCAATGAGATAATAGCTTTTTTGAAAGTGTTCTGATCATCTCTGGATTACAGCAGCACCCAGGAGCTTCATTTATGCATGCAAAGATCCACAAGGGGAAACCACAGGACATCTTGATTGCCAACTTTAGTGTGTATTTCCAAGGCAGGGACTTTTAGGCTCTAGTTTATGAATTCCTTCCAAGAGGGAATCCTAATAACCGATTTTGTTAAGGAATCTTAGCCATAACAACAGATCATAAATAATTTGTTTTCTGAGTAACTTCATCACTGCGACTCAACCATCAATCACTATGAACTCTTTTCTATTTACCATCGATATTCTCCTTCATAGTGAAATGCTTGCTCGATGGGTGGGGCTTTGGGGCTAAGCGAGAGAGAGAGAGAAAGAGAGAGAGAGCCAGATCTTCTCCCAATTTTGCAACTTTAATACTTCCCTCCCAAAATTTAGCTACTTAAGCCCTAAAATGCTTAAAAATTTACAATTTCAAAAGGCAAAAACTGGTTCAATCTTCATTAAAGCAATCACAGCAAAGTCGGATTCCGATTTAAGCAAAGAATATAACTTGACAAAAGAGAAATCAAACAGACAGATATTTCGACACAAATTGAATCTGCTCATTAAAAAAGGGAAAGTATTTCTTACAGAATCGAAAAAGTACAATATAAGATCATAATAACTTGATCAATACACATATACAAAAACACAAAAAAGAAGCACAATAATACAGAATTCACCAAATTACGCAAGCACGTAATAGAATTTAGTTCGAATTTCGGATCTCCGACTGACCTAGTTGCTTCGATTACGCAGATTCTCCGATCCGATCACTTCCTGCTGTCGTAATCGACGACCTCGGAATCGGTGACGGAGCGGGAGTGCTGGACGATGGATCGGCCGATGGAGTTGATCCAGTCCTCCTTCTCCTTCTCGGTGTCGGCGATGAAGTACATGGTCTCGGTCTTGGTGGAGAGCTCGAAGGCGTTCTGCTTGTTGAGGACATCCTCGGCACCCTTGACGGTGAGGCAGGAGGCGACGGGGATGACACCGCGAGGGCGGGAGGCGCGGGTGACGGCGGAGTCCTTGAACCAGAACAGCTTCCCCTGCTTCAGAACGAACCAGCGCCGCCGCCAAGTCTTGATGTACTCGCCCTGCTTCGTCAGCCAGCCGCCTCGCTCTGGAGCCGACCAGAATTCCACGCCGTCATAGTCATCGGGGTTCGCCGACTGGCCCGTCGCGGCTCGCCAAAGGCTCGCCATAAAGCTTTCGGGATTTTTTTTTTTTTTTTTCGGTTGGGGGGGTTGGGGTTTGGGATAGGGATTGATCGTCGACCGAAACGAGGAGGATGGGGAGTAATGAAAAACGAGCTGTCCGTGCCGAACAGGCTATGGGCTATTTGATTGGAAATTTCTTCGTATTTTTTAGACCCAAGTTTAAATTTAGGTGTTAAAATTCTTTAGATATGTTTTTATTATTTAAAAAATTTAAATATTAAAAATCTAACTTAAATTTTTGATATTCAGATATCTCTATTATAGTAAAAATTAAAATTCTCTCTTCTATATTTAGAAAAAAAAAATCATAACTTGTTCATTTATTATTTAATTGAAATTATTATTTTTTCATTGTGTTTCTAGTAAAAAGATGAATAAATTAAAATTCATATTGCATATTTTTTAGGATCATTAACATTAAGATTTTATTAGATTTGTTGATATATTAAAAACTATTTTCACTACCTTTTCAAACATAAATTTTAATTTTATTCCATATTCAGACTAAAATTTAAATAAACATCCAAACGTCAATTTGAATAATAATTTAAATCATTAACTCAAATACTAATTCAAATCACATTAATACAAATCAAATCACTAATTCGAATATATTTACCAAACGGACCCTATAATTATTCTCTTCATATTGGTTGTATTATTATATGCATTTTTTAATTATTTTTCTTTCCTTTTTTTTGTGTGGATAAGATGGTTTTTTTTGGGTTAACACTAGCAAATTTGCACGTGCATTTTTAAATCACATTGTCAATATTATACTAAAATTTATCATTTCATGGTTAAATTTTATAAAAAAACATAAGTAGGAGAGAATAAGATAATTGTGTATTATATCTCATATTTATATTATAAAGAATTTACAAATGATTTTGTTCTTAATAAATGTCCCCAAAATAAAAAGAAACCTACTTTGTCTTAGACTTCACGGCAAGCACATGAAAGAACCAAAGAGATTCAAATATTTTGTTGTGGAAGAATGAAGAAGCGAAGAAAAAATGAAGCATGTTTTAATAGAAGGGGCAAAAAACATAGATCTTTATGTTAGGTTTCATAATTCTTTTTTGCACTTTTATCTTTCATGTAAAACCCAGGAAAATAATTGAACATTTTGTCTTTCCATTTATTTCCACAAATTATCTGCAAAATCCATACCTTTATACCATGCAATTTTATCGAACAAAAAAAATGCAAAAATTTGCTACAAAAATTACCAAAAATTTAATAGATTCAAGCTTTGATTTTCCCTCTTCTTTTCCTATAGGGATTCAAGCTTTGCTAATGTCTCCTTGAGTAGTAAAGGAATTTTATTTTTTTGCTTTTGTTTTGATATGATTATGTATTATATATATCTATATGTATTATGTTAATGATTATACATTATATGATACCTCTAATTTCTTTCGTTTAAAACTTTGAAAAAGCTTAGGATTTAACCCCAAAAAAAATGTAAGGGCTCCACTTACCCCTATTTTATCAAACATGTTTATTTTCTCCACGTATATATTTTCAAAATTAAAAGGTTGAAAAGTAACAGGTGGCATGAACATCCTTCTTTACTCTCCACAATCTTCCAATTTGTTTCACCTTAATTTTTCACTAAGTGCATAATAATATAATGAAGCCCTCCATAGATTGTGTTTTAAGTTCTAACTGCTAATTACACCCTAATTTCTTTAAGGTTTTGCACCTTCGGTTAATTTGCAATATAAGAAGAAATAGTTTAGCGACAACGAAAGCGGAATTACTCTTTATTAAATGTAAAATAAATTACTATTTTCTTATGTAGCTGAACCTTAAAACCTGTTAATTGTGTAATTAAATATTTTTCAAAATTTTTAAAAGAAAATATTTTCCAATTCATTCTAAAAAAATCATAAGTTTGTATATTTAAATATATATAATGGTTTAGCATAAATGCAAATAATATTTTAAGTAAGTTCAAAAAATATGAAAACCCTACTAATACTAATCATGATAATAATGTAATGTGATCATAATGAAGTTGGAATTATATTTGATTATAGGAAATATAATGACTACAAATTTAAATATTCAAATGAGAAACCTCTAAATTAAATGTTCACGTTGATAAGTAATAAGAGAGAGAGAAAAAGAAAAAAATGACAGATTGATTTAAGAAAAACTGAAACAATATAATGCAGTGACAAATAAAAAGTACGGGAGTTCAGGGGAAAACATAACCGACTTAGAAAAGCAAAGCCGCTTACAAAAAAAACCCCAAATGAAAATGACAAACATTGAGCACCAGGTTAAAGCTTACAAAAGGTGTTGAAGCTTTTAAATACACGTGGCTAATAAGCAACCAAGCAGCCTTGTTGAAGCACACGTAGTGGCATGCTTGGTTAGTGTGCTTTTTTATGTACATATAGATTTATAGATATGTGAGTTGATTCCAAGAGAAAAGAAATGGAACTAATTGCATCAAGAGTGTTAGAATTAGGTTCACAACAAGGAAAAAAAAGAAAGAAAAAATTATCAGAATTGGTCTATAGAGTTGTTATTATAAAGGGAAAGAAATAAATGTGCTATGTATAATTAGTGGTGGCAATTTATGTTGACAGGTCAGGTTAGTGTCGGGTTAGAGTCAATTTTTACAAAAATTAGGTTGACACTAACCTGACCCGTGATACAAATGGGTTGAGAAATCTCAACCATAACACGACCCGTTTTGATACGGGTTGACACGAACCCATTTCTTATGCACAGTGTCAAAAAACAATGACTCGTGACCCGTTTTTGACCCGCTTACACTAATATATATAACATTAAAAAACATAAAATTATATGGGTTTCATACCACAACAACAAAAATGTAACGCCCGCGTAATTTATGTAACGGATTATGTTATGAAAATAACGACGTTAAATGTTATATTTATGATATGTGTTATGATATATAATATAATGGTGCTAACCATTTTATTCTAAGTATTATAGCAGGTGACGCTCACGTGGAATTGATGTGCTCAAATGTTCATGTCATTAATATTATATGTTTAATCATATTTTAATTGATAATTTAATGTTCTGAATGATTTTTGTATTTAAGGGCAGATCGGCAGGCCGGACCATTCAGTTCGGCAGGCCGAAATGATTTCCTCAGAACGGCAAGCCGATGGTGTGTCATCGGCAGGCCGGACTTCAAAGATCGGCAGGCCTAAGAGATAGATCGACAGGCCGATGACAGCTGACAAGCAGTCAGCAGAAATTTTACAAAAAATTGTGATAAAGTTGAATTTGTGATAAGGATGATTTATTCTGAATAAATAACATAATTATGGAATGATTTCTTTAATTTTGGTAAGAAACAATTGACTTTTGAATTAATTGAATTAATGGATAAGTTTTCCCGTTTTACAAAAAGCAAAATATAGTAACGTGAACCATTCTTAGAAGTTCTGACTTTTTCCCCTTAATCTCCTCTTTTCCTACACGAATTTTGGCCCCAAATTAATCAGGAAAAAAAATTCTTATATTGAAGGGGGAGAATATCCTTTACCCCATTCTCATTTTTTTTCACGTAAAAATATATATATCTCTCTCTCTATTTTTCTCTCATTTTCTCTCTTCTTATTACATTTCTTTTTTTTCTTCTTCCTCTCAAATTTCCCCGCAATTCTTTATTAAAATATTTAAAATTCCTTTGGCATTAATTCAAGAAATTTTAAGAAGAAATCGTTCTAAGGTATGAACTTAATTTCGGTAATTTTTAAGCATATTTTTCTCCTGTATTGTGACTGCTATATCTTTCTCTACGAATTTTATTTTACTCTGAATTTTTAGTATGTTAATTATGCATATGTTATATGATTCTCCTCCAAATTTCACATCAATTCGAATTTTCTATAAAAAGTTATGAATTTTCTTCTCTCCACTACTCACAGTAAATTGTTACTGACTGTTCATGTTGCACAAATGTATGGGTGTTATTTTTAATGCAAATGAATGTTTTATTGCACAAAAATTTGTGTATATGCTATTATATATATTAAATTATAAACTGAAAATTTTGGTGATAATATGGTGAATATTTCATGTATTATAGAATTTTTATTAAGCCTAAGTTATATAACTGCTTAAACAGTAAAGTTGTGAGATTCTTGTTATGTGATATTTTTGTATGATTATATAATTTTATTTGAAAATGAGAAATTTTGTGCTACTGTATGTGTATGTTAAAAATGATATCATATGAATTTTTAGGTCCAAATAAGTTTATTTTAATTGTTTGGCACAAATTATTACATGTGACTCACTGTTTTGCACCTAGAATATGTTTTTAGTCTCTGCCTTCCAATGCATGGTTTGACGTGTTAGGAATTTATTTAAGGGTGATTTTTGAATATGTTATAATTCTGTGAGTTTATTACATGTGAGATTTTTTGTGGATTTTTCTATGATATGAAAATGTGAAAATTGGACATGAGATAAATAGTGTTTACTGCCTAACTAATGCTGGCAGATTTCATGTAGAATGTTATGTGAATTATTTAAAGTATTAAATGAGATTTTTATGATTAAAGAAAAATCATGGTGATAGGTATATATGTTATGTATGTCTCTGCCAATTTTGATTTTCAAATTTTATGTAAATGTTAAGTTACTAATTTTTAAATTCATGAAGGTCATAAATATTAGTTTTCTGAAAGTGTTGTCCTAATGTTTTAAAGTTATTAAATATGTTATAAGTTTATGTTTTCAAGAAATGTATATATGTATGATGTTATGGGTGTTATGATATGGTAATTAATTCATTAAAGTAAATGTTAATTACCATTTTATAAATGTATGACATGAACACATTGAGAAGTGAGCACATCAAGACCGCGGCGTTGTCACCTATAAAAGTAAAGTTAAGTAAGCTCATTTGAGGTAAGTACATTCTCACCTGCAACATGATATGTTTATGAAAAGTATGTTTATGAAAGTATGAGTTTATGAAAAGGTTTGAAATCTATGTTCATGATCATGGTTTTATGATGATTTTCTCATGATGATTTTTCATAAAGTATTATTATGAAAGCTTATGCATGTTTTGGATGATAGTGTTTTTCAAAGTATGAAAGTATAAGTATGTATATATGTATCACCTAAATAAGTGTTGCATACCCAATGAAATGTTAAGTTATGAAATGATATGTTATGTGTCATGTTTGGTTTGGGATTAGCTACCCCTCTCCTCTCATGACGGCGCGCCTATGATGATGATGTTATGATGCAACACCTGGGCCCCTTAAGATAAAATGAATAAGATTTAATATGGTTGATGTAATGAAAGATATGTTCTTATGAAAATGTGCCCAGTGCACTATTATGATGATGATGATGATGATGTTCATGAAATGTTTTAAGTTGTGAGAATTGTAATGCACTTACTAAGCATTAGCTTATTCAAGTCTTTCATCATGTTGCAGATAAGGGTAAGAAAGTTATGGAGTAGGCGGAGGACACTGACAAGCGTGTGAGCTAAGGAAGATGATTTGCAAATGGAAGAACTCCAAGGAGAGAGACTATAATGAAATAATCCATGATTTGTGAATTGAGTATGTTTATAATTTAAGGATAAGTTTTAAAAATTTTGTGAATGTTTGTTTAATGTGTTTTTATTATTTTATAAATTTTCTTCGACATTTAAAGCTTTAAAACTTGTTTTAAAAAGATTTTTTTTTTGTTCGGCCTGCCGACCATATTGGTCGGACTGCCGAAGATTTCTGATCGGCCTGCCGGTTGCCAAGTATCGGCCTACCGATCTTGTTGATTTTAAAACCCCACTTTGCAAAGCCTCGGACGGCCTGCCGATGGTTGACCTTCGGCCTGCCGGCCGAGCTGTGTTCAAACAATTTTATCTTTTGTTTTCAAAGGTTAATTTAATTTTAAATGATATTAGCAAACTATTTACAGAATGTTTATGGAAAAGCGAATTGTTATAAATAAGTAATACAACTTCTTGAGAATCGTATATTGTATAAAAAAAAATGTAAGTACGGATCCTGAGAATGCTTTTCCAAACTATGATTTCAAATGCATGTTATTAATTACAAAAGTTTGCTCCAATTAATGTTTTAAAGAATGAATGTAACGACATCTGTGACGTCCGAAAATGGGACGTTGCAAAAAAGATGAGTGATAAGAGAGGTAGGGTTTGATCTTTTAAGGGCTTATATTATATCTAACATAATATTAGTCATAGGTAAATTTTTTTAAAATTAATTAATTAAAACGGGTCAATAACGGGTCATTTTAATGTCAGACGGGTTGACCTAAACACAATCTCTTTTTTTTGACGGGTTGACACTAAAATGACCTGTGGTCAAATTTTTTAGCATTAATTCACAAAAAAAGGTGTAGGATTTGTGTTGTGTTATTGTGTCACAATCTGTATTGTTGGTCCTATGTATAATGATATTGGATCTACCCTCTACAAATAGATACATATAAAACAATAACAGAGTTTTTCTCAATAAAACATTGTGTACTCCAAAAAAGAAAAAAAGAGAAAATTTCTCAAGAAAACTCACGTACCCGAAAAAAGAAAGAGAAAAGAGGTTAGCCGTATTGGTTATATTCACTGGCGAAGCAGACAAAAAGGAAAGCAAAGCAAGTCAAGTTATATTAATTGGAAATGGACCAAAACAAAAAAACAAAAAACAAATGCACCGCCTTTCGGTGCGCCACCGCTTGCAATAAAGTAACAAAAAAACAATGGGACTGGAAACAAGCGGCAAGGCTGTTGAAGTACTCCTGTTTGTATGTATGTTTATCCCGCTTTTTTATAAAGTTACAGACGAAAGGACCCATAGATTTTTGTTCATTTTTATTTTTAACCCGATTTCTTGCTTGTTTACTTGGTGACAATATCGATGTTAATGGAATTTAAAAAGTTATTTAAAAAATAAGTTAAAATTAAAATAGTATAACATATGAAAATTTTATTATGTGCAAGCATATTATTTGAGGTCGAATTGAACTTATTAAATGTCATAGAAGAAGGTGTCTTAGAGAGCGGTTAGAATTGAAATTAAAAGTAACAAAAAAAAGTTTAAAAGGACGATTAAATTTTGAAAGCAAAAAAAAAAAAAAAACATAAAAAGGGACAATAAAACTGTTTTCAAAACGACAACAGCCATAGAAACGACAACTAAAGGAAAAAAGGGCTACTTTTTATAGTTGAAAAAGCTTTTTGAAAGTACTTTTGTGCCTCTTGAGAAAAAAAGAGAAGAAGAAAAGAAAAGAAAATTGTTAGTGGCGATATATTTTATTTAATATTTGGAAAGATATAATTTTAGAGCAAAGCATTACTTAGAGTAAAGTTTGACTTTGGTCCCAATTTATTTGAACAAGCCCCTGTAGTGTGGATACAAGTAGTCATTCTATTGCATTGGACATATTTAAAAGAAAATAAAAAAAAATTAGATACAGTTTATAAATCAAAAGAAGTGACTTCTAATATATTTTGTTAGTCTTACTAAACAAAAAGGAAGGACTCTTGTAAACAATAACGTTGGACCTCTCTGTTTTCGACCTTTTTGGTCAAGTGTTATGATGAATTATTATAAGCTAATGCAAATAAGATTATAAGCTAATTATTAAAAGAAATGGGATGGTTATTTGTGCTTCATCAAAATACTAGCCTCCTCTATTATTAAATAGTCGATTGCTTCACATATCTTTGGGCTATGTTTGTTACGTCATATTAAATCACTGTATTGTATAATAATATATTATGATAATGTTTAGTATGATCATTGTGTTGTATGAGTTGATACAGATGGTAAATTAATACAATTCATTTCGTATTATAGAATGTGGCCTATTTTTCAATGTATTGTATTGTTTTATTTTATACCTAGTCTATGGCTTTTGTCGGAGTTAGATTCAACACATGGTTGGGGTTAGACTAACATAGAATTAGGCCAAAATCTATAAATTTTTTAAAATAATAGGGCAAATTTACATTTTTAAAAATTACATTTTAATCCCCTCAATTTTTAAAAACTATATTTTGACCCTGTCTTTTTTAAAATTATATTTTAATCCCATATTTTTTTAAAATTTATTTTTCAACCCCTTAGTTTTGACAAAATTATAATTGGGCTCAAATTTTTCAAAATTACATTTTGACCCCTTAAACTTTAGAAAATTACGTTTTGACACATGTTATGCATGAAACACCGTATTATATTGTAACAGTACAACACAATATAATACAATTTAATACACCTTATACAATACAATACAATACAATACAATACGGTCTACTAAAGATGACCTATGTCAGTAAAAGCATAAATACCAAACTATGAAGTTGAATTCATGAATTCATTACAACATCACACAAGAAACTATTTGTGATTATTTAAACAGCACACCGTATTAATTAGATAGGCATATCCAAACGAGAGGAAGAAGGGGAATAAGTATCTAAGTTACTATTTGGTAGGGGAAAGCCGAACTAAACAAGGACGAATCCGCTTCATCTATTTCCCTTTTGCTTCAAGCTCCTGCAATTTGAACAAAAGTTATTTTTTTTCTTTGCCAGTCCAGGGAATGAAAATGCCAAAATGAAACTTGCACTTTTGGATAAAACACACTGGAAAAAAAATTCTAAATAAGATTTATCATAGCAGATTTTAGTCATAATTTATCACAGCGCATGTACCTTCCAACAGTTGTAGGGTCATTACTGAATGATAGTGTTAGACTTCTCTATTTCAGACCTTATTGTGAAAGTGATTTTGAAAAATTATAAGCTAATGCAAGTAAAATTTTGTTGTTGTACCTATAACTTAGCCGGTTCTTTGTGTCTGTTTGTGGATGACAACGCCTAGGTAAGCATTTCTAATACGTTGTAACTCCCTGATAACATCTCCAATGTTCATCCTTTCATTTGGCATTTCTTCTGAGCAAGCAAGTCCAATTTCCAAGATTGAAACCAAGCAATTCTGCAGATGATGAGTGCTAATCTGGTTTGGGCTCTCAAAGTTAATGTGGCCTAATCTTTCTTCAACATCAATCTCAATGCCTCCATTGTTCCTATAGTTTCTTCCATCTTCTCTTCTCTCTGTTATTGTTTCCTCAACTTCTGGAGGAAGAAGACTAGAGTCCATAATTTGCACTAGTCTTTCGGGCAATGCGATTTTCACGAAGTTATGAAGATTGAAATCGTCTTTGAACATTTCACCGGTGGGTCTCTTTCCAGTGAACATCTCCAACAAAAGAATGCCATAGCTGTACACATCCCCTTGTTTTGATGGTTCACCACCCATTGCATACTCTACAATTATAAAAATAAAAAAGTTTGGGTTAGTCTCCCTTTCGTAAAACAAGTGTTGTAGATATTTTAATTTGACTACATTGAAG
>CAMOHE010029647.1:0-34821 GCA_946598075.1 Artocarpus hirsutus | reverse complement strand
ATTAGCTTATTCAAGTTTATATCATGTTGCAGATAAAGGTAAAAGAGTCATGGAATAGGTGGAGGACCGAGACGGACGTGTAAGCTAAGCAAGATAAATTGCAAAATGGAAGACGCCAAGAAAGAAAAGAAATTTTTATGAAATAAACTATGTTTATAAATTTTGAATTTTAAGGATTTCAATTAAGTTTTATAATTTTGAGAATGTTTATTTGATGGACTTTTATTATAAATTTTCTTCCGCATTAAAACTGTATTTAAACAAATTTTATTTTAATCGTTAGGACTGCCGATCGAATCCGACCTACTGAAGTTTGTATGCAAATTTTATTAATGTTTAAAGGATGTTCATAATCAAGTAATTTAAAAAAAATAGATTAAATTATTATATAATGATTAAGTTATTTAATAATAATAATAATAATAAAATGTATTTGACCATGAGTTTTTATGACTTTATTATTTTAGTGAGATAAACTATTTAAGGAAATGTTTATAAATGAGTAATATATTAATGTATATTTATATGTATATATAAAAAAAAATTTCATGGATCCTGGGTTATGTTTCCAATTTATCTTTTTAATTAAATGGTTTATCTTATAAATAAAAGTATTACGAAAAAAAGGTAACGACATCTGTAACGTCCGTAATAGGGGGCGTTACAGTGTTTGGCTAGTGGTGGAAACCATTTTTACTGTAGCATATGAGAGATTTATATTGTAACAATTTTTTTCTTTTTACTGTAACATGTGAGAGCTTTACATTGTTCATAACTGAGTTTATAGTGTCAACCACCCTTAGCCAAACACCCTCTTAATGTTTCATGTATCATGGCATAGATGAGGTATTTAAGTATATATACACTTCATTAATTGTCAACAATATGGTCCTTTGCATTTTTTTAACTGGTTACTTGTCGTTGTCTAACTATCTTTATTTTTTGTATGTAATTTCTTATGAAAATATTGCCAACGATTCGATTTGCTCAGCACGTATGGCTTTGTCAACCCCTATATCACCTCTTATATGTCAAGCACTGCTTAGCTTTCAATTCAAGAAGAAGCAAATTTGCTCTATGACTTTTTCGTAAAAGTAGAAGCTGAGAAGTGTTATTTCATGCCATATAATGGTGGAATCATTAGATATTGGCCCTCATTTACCCCCAAAAAGATAGGGTTTTATTGTTCGATCTACTTGGCTAGCTAGTATGTCCTGACCTTAGAGAAATGATCTAATGTAAGTGTATTCATGTTAACTATATTATTTATTGTTGCTAGCTTATAGCATCTATCTTTTGATTGATTGTATTTTAACGAATTGTATTTAGAGCCTTCAATGCATGGAAAATAAAAACAAATATTAAAGTCATATTCAATAAGCCGCATAGATGCACTAGATTTCTACGACCAAATAAGGTAAGCATTCAAGTGTAAATATAATTGTAATTGAAAATGTAATTATTGTTACTAAAACTAATATATTCTTAACATCTTTTTTAGTATATACCCTTACAACAATGAGACAAAAAATGAGGATATTTTATGCTAAGGTATATGAGAAATATTATCATGGATGGTGGGCCATAAGTCTTGATAGAAGTCAAGATTTTTATACTAATAAGCATTTGAGTAGATGATGGATGAATGGGGTAGAGTTTGTATAATAATTCATTAATAGAATTAATTGAGTTCTTATTTTGTACAAGCATATTTTCTTATATGAGCTGTTATATTTTGTTATGTTTTAATTTTTATAAATTATGGCTAATTTATGTTATTAGTGAATTGTGAGGCCAATGAAAACAAATTAAATACAAGAAAGCCACTCGTTGGGCAAGAAAAGAAAGTCTGGTCATGTGATGGTTGATTAGGGAAATATTAGATGACGATTTTAGACTGAAACAGTCATCTAAAGTAAAATTTAAATAATGGTTTATTTAGAAAACCATTGTCTAATATCAACCAATTGATGCCTTATTTGGCTCGTGTTGATATTAGACGATGGTTTATCTAATACGCCTATATATTACGTTTCTAGATTAGACGATCGTTTAGGTGACTATTGACTAATCTTTAGACAATGATTTTACCTTCGTCTAATATGTTGTCGATACTAGTCACAGGGAAGGATCAAAATCCAACAAAAGTCCAAAAAATTGTTGTGCTTCTTTAAAAACCTTTCTAAAAAAAAAAAAAATAGAAGAAAAAAATCTCATTAGAAAAAAAAATTTGAAACATCCTTCATTATTGCCCTCTTTTAATATGTGTTAACAATATACATCTAAATTCCCATCGAACAATGGTTATAATTGATTAAATAATATGCTTCAGAAATTAGCATATGAATCAGAAGCTTCTTTTGTTACGTACGGATACATATAGTTTAACGAACATTCTCCAACAACAACCACAACAACCAAATGTTTCATTTATGTATGTTCGCAATATATTTGTGTGCAAGGAAAAATTACGAGTGAAGGATTTGATATGGATATCAAACCACGCCAATTAGTAACTAAAGCATAAAGTGGTTGCTCCGTCATTTTTCAGCCAACATAATGATATTCATTAGAGTCCAGGAGTGATTAGAAATAAGACCTCTAGGAAAACTTCTTAACCAAAAGTTTTAATTTCTTCCCACTATTGCCGACCTTATGTAATGTGCAGAAATTGAAATATAATTAACTATATGCAGTGACAACTTAACATACATATATACATACATATATGCATACATATATACATATATATATATATAAGTTTTGGGTGGTTATGTTTTTATCGATGGTTATGGATACGAGCATAGAAATAGGTCCATATCTTAATAGCATTTGATGATATAGTGTTTTATATGATTTGTTGTAGCAAGATAAGCAACCGTAAGTATTAATTAAAAAGATTTTTCTCTCTTAATTTATTTAACAATTAATTTAGAGGTGGTTCTATTCACAGACTCCATTTTACTTTTGAAACACCACTTCACACTTAATTCCATCCCGATGGAAATTTCCTCATATCAAAGTTAAACTTTATACACGCACACGTATAGGCCATACGTGCCAACCTAGTTGATGTCCTATATATAGTATGATCATGTACCATCTTAGCTGAACTTCTCATTATTTCCATAAAAAAGTATAAATTTTCAAGGAATAACCTCTCAATTTTAATTAACGTGCAAAAAAAAAAATCTCAATCTTAATTGGAAAAGCTTCAGGTTAGAAATATTTATATTTTTCAAAAAAGAAAAAAATGTATATCAATAAGCGTACGTAATTCATTCATTTGTTGCATTACGTTTTTTTTTTGGATTTTGTTTTTTGTTTTCTGTTTTTTGTTTTTGTTTTTGTTCTTGTTTTGTTTTTGTTTTGTTTTTGTTTTTGTTTTTGTTTTTTTCCCATATGCTGTTATGCATTAACGTTGGAATGGTGAGAAAAAGAGTAAGCTGGTGCTGCGTATTTTTCAAATTTTATCGTGTTCAATTTATGGAATCTATTGAATAATATTGACGTTAATTCTTTTCCAAAAACAAATGATGTATATATAGGTATCATTTATTACATCTGAGCTTCTTATATTACGTAAGCCAATGTAAGAACAAAAAAAATCATTGAAGTTTGCATGGAAAGCAAAAACGTAGGTGGCCCTTTCTATGTTTGGCTAGGGCTTAGTAGTCTCGTAATGGCGGTAGCTGGTGGTGAAATGTCAACATTTAGTTACGTTTGCAAAATTAATGTTATGCGAAGACACATTCCAACGGTAGCTTGTCGTAACTTTGAGAGTATTCTTTTTCTTTTTTTTTTTTAAATCCATTACTTCAATTTATTTCAATACAAATTTATATTCTTTGATTTGGATTTCTTATAGGTCCTATTTTTATGTTTAATTTTGTAACATCAAACAATATCATGAAACGTTAATTAAAATATTTTAACTATATGATTTTTATCATAATATTTTAATTGATATATTATTTTAATTGATTTGTCATGATATTGTTAGAGACAAATAGGTTAATTTTACTCGTAATTCTTTTAATAAATTTTAAGTAGAGGTTTAGTGTGAGATGGGTTAAACTAGTCGGTATGTGACACTAACTTGGAATGACATTTGTCATTTCTTATCATGTATTTATGAATGTAATAACCAAGATCATTAGAAAGAAACATGTTACCAAATTATATATGTATATATATATATATATATATATATAGATTGTTGAATTTTTGCAACGTATAATATCTACACCGACTCAAAGTCATTATTCAGTCGTTACAAAATTTCATTTCACCATCTGCATGCCTTGAAAGTTCAAGATGCATAAACGTTTGCAAATTTCATGCGTCATTGATTTACTTGCTAACACGAAAGGAATCTTAATTATTTATTCGACTAAATTAAATTTTCAAAAAGTAGTTTCATATCAGCAATCAATTACCTGAAATGAAAATGTATATACCAATTATAAGGTCACACAGGTTAGAAAAAACTATCATTATTTTTGTCGAGGAGGTAAAAAGTGAGAAAGATTCCCAACAAATTCATTGGTTTGGACATTAATCATCACACCTTTTTAGTTAATTACAATTTCACAAGTTCTGGATTAATTGGTACACGATAATCTTTTATGCCAGTATTTAATTCATTAAAAAAATAAATCACCACTAGTAATGTACTGCAGATGGTAAGTAACATTTTTTTTAATTGGTTCAACAAAATTCATCGCTTTCTAGTCTCATGGTTTTCTTATTTGGCTGCCTGATTGTAGTATTTGCAGTATATGCATGCATTTTCTTTCTCATTTTGCTTTCTTTATTTCAATCATAGCTGCTTTGTTTGGTAAAGCTGTTTTAACTTATTAGTTTTAACTGTTATACTGTAAAGCTCTCACATACTATATCGTAAAGCCAAAGTATGTTATAACGTAAACCTCTTATAGGCTATAGTATTTTGGTTTCAACTTATTAGTTTCAATTAAGTTCTCAGCCACAATATTTGAGTTGGATTGACCCAATAATACACTTAATGTAAGTCCCTTTTCTAAGTTGTTTATATATGTCTCTAATTAAGAGTTAAAATCTGTTGTCCTTTTTTTTTTTTTTTTTTTTTTTGCATGGTAGCTAGCTATTTCTTGATACTAATTTGATTATTCATTTAATCGTCTAAGTAGGTTTATTTTAATATTAAATTTACATTGGAAAAAAATAGTATTCAACAACAATCAAGTGAGAAAAAATTTGGGACAATAGATATAGAATCCCACTAAATAATAGCTATTATTGCCGGAAGGCACTAATCTGGCAAACTAACCGATAAAGATTCGTCTAGTTAGCTGTGTGATGGTGCCACAAGTTCAAGTACGATGCGCAATTGGAATAGATTTCTTTATTAAAATACACCGAGACATAATTATTAATGCAACATCGTACGCCTATCTCTATTATGCTGATTGTTGGACATGAGTTTCATGCATATTTTGTCTTATTCTTATTATTTAGCTACCTGCTCTAAACTTTGACAGCCGATTTTTCGCACTTATCAAAACAAATCAATTAAAGCAAAATTTCCGTGTGATATAGCACTTCTAAAGAATTTATATATAGATAGGTATGGACCGACAAAACTTTAAGGTACTATTTTATATGTATGTATGTGTGTATATATATGTATATATTTGTTTGATGAATGATCATACGTTAGATCATTCTATTGTCTTGCTTATACATAAGCTAAAAGCAGCTGTATAGCTTAAGTGTCCGTTTGATTCGTTTTGAACGGAAATTCAAAGTTTTATGAGAAGAAATACGTAGTGTAACAAAAAGATTTGAATTGTTATTTAAATGGGTGAAACAAAGGCACTTTAGTGGTTCGTAATTGGTGCTTAATTTTGACGATCGCCTGTAGTCTTTGGTCGATGGGTCTTTCTTTTTCTTATGAATTCCTTAGAAATTATGAGGCACTTTAGAAAGGAAGAGATATTTAGAACACCTACAAGTGGGGTAGTCAAAGAAAAATGTTTATCATATTCAGACATTCTTCATCAATTCGCGTTAGCCATAACAACTTGTCTGCCATTATTAACAGCTTCTTTTTCACAAGTTTTACGTGTTTATTGCATTGAATATATGTACATCTATATAAATCCTCTATGGTCAAAAGATGCTTGGACGGAGATACATTGCAGCTTAATGACGCTACATAAAACCAATTTTATTTTGAAAATATTGAGGTTCACTTCACTTATGAGTCTTGATTCGTTCACGTCCAAATCCAACTTATAGTTTCACATGTGCAAAAACAAAGCAAAAGAGAGAAGGAAAAGAAAATAAAAATTGACAAAACAACTACTTGCTTTAATTTTATTTATTATCTTTTTTTTTTTTTTTTTGTATATGGAGAACTAGAATTACACCACAAGAAAAATACTTATATTACTGGACCATTTAAAAAAGAAGTTAGAACTCATCAAAGTTGAAACTAAAAACACTATAAAAAATATAAGGAAAAACATTATTGAAATAGTGGTTGGAAACAATCTAGACAATTTGAGGGAAAGAATTTTGTCGATAAAAGTTTTCAACTCTGGCTAGTTTGTCTCCACAACTATTGGTGGCTAAATATAATTAGGCACCAACCATATTATAGTCTCAAAACTCTTCCACAATTATACACTGAACGTTGAAATAAAAAAAAAAAATGTGCGCTTGGTTTTCTCTCTCTATTATTTTCTTTTGTTTCTTATTCTATAAAGAAAGCACTTCGTTTTCAGCTAAATATTGTTTAGACATTGTCTAATTAACAGGGAGAAAAGGAAAAAATAAAAAGATAAAAGAAATATTTCTGCTTTAATTTCCTTCCGTGATCTCGACTAGATTTTTTTCTTTCTTTTTTTTTTTTTTAATCATTGATTTGATTTAAGAACCAAAAGTGGAACCTGAGCGTCATCGCATCACTCGTACGTAGAATTAAGTACTATAATATATTTTTATTTATAGTTAGTATTCATTAGATTCTCATATAGATGTAGAAAATCTAGATAAAGAGCCAAGACTTTTTACAAAATTGTTATACTTATCACAAGGACCAATAATTCACCTTTTTTCCTTACATATTATGATGACCCGTAGATATTGTTGATTTAGGACGCCAGATTCGTGAAATTAATTGGACAAAGGGACAAAGAATCAGTTAACATGTTCTTTTTTATTATTATTATTTGGTTCATTCCATTTCCTTAGGCTTTAGGCGGGCGAAATACAACTACTTATACGTGCAACGTGATAAACAATTGTACTTCATACACATGCATTAATACTTTTTTTCTTAAAAAAATGCACGATTAATGTATGTAATCTCCAAATAATGTTTAACTTTTTGTACGTACATAAATAAAAATGACACACACATATTAAAATTTAAAAGTAGCCAGTACTGTTTTCGCCCTTGAGCATGTGCCATGTTCGCAGATTTTTTATTTGGACATATAAGAAATCCAGAATATATAAAGTTATGTTTTCTTATTTTTCTGGCAAATCTTTTCTCATGGTTCAACCAATAGGCCTATAAATTTTTATTTCTTTGCAGTAATTAATTAGTGTGCTATGTAGACTATATATGGATCGACTATGAAGATTTTTATTGTTGTTGTTGGAGCGGTTTGGATTGTCATGAAAGCATGTTGTGACATAAATTAACTTCTTTTTTTTTTTTTTTTGATTGAAAAGATGTCTGTTGTTTTTGCTCGTTAAAAAACATTATAGGTAGCCTGCTATTAAAATAAGGAGATTTCTAACGCACGGTTTGGAAAAAAAATTAATTAATTGATTTCTGTTTTTTTAGCTGTTATACTTGTATCAGAAATAATTATTTGTTTTTTATATTTTTTTTATTTTAATGTAATGTTGATCAAATTCAATAATAAAAAAAAGTGCATTATTTATATGAGCTCTTAGCATAGAAAGTTTTTGTAAGGACGTTATGCCAAATAGAGATTGTACGTAATGTAAGAGATATAAAAAAGCACCTTGATAAAGATTGTACTCTTCCAGCTGGCATTGAGTTGGTCAACAAAAAATCGATCACCAAGTTTGCTGGAAAGTATCGTTGTAGAATAACTATTTAAGAAAAGATCGCCTTGGCTATATATTTAATACACTATATTTTCAATCCAAAATCATACTGTAGATGGGGTCTAATTTATTTATGGAAAAAATGTATCGGTACCTTCTTTTTTTTTTTTTTTCAAATCTTTTACTTAAATAATATGTGTTTGTGTAATATTAATATTGTAACATTTTAACAGTATCATTTTGGTACTTTACAGACTATTTTTGGAAGATGAAATGTCATTTATATCATTTTTCTCCTTTTTATTTGATTGGGCACCCAAATCACCTATTATTTTTTAGAAACAAAGATGATATTTATTTGGGTGGTTCTATTTACACACTTGACTATCTGCACCCCTTTAAAATAGATTTTCATATTACTAAAAAAAATCCTTGGATAAAATGAAAAAAAAAAGGACAACTATAATTGACCAAATTACATATTTAAATTTTTTAATGAATAGAAACTAACTATACATCTTTTTTGTTTCACATGCACTTATATATAATCTCCCTAAATAAGCAACTTTCTAATGCATAAATCCTTGTTATTTTAAAATTTATGACAAAACCTTATTTTTACCATCCAATGGCTATTCCAAAAAATCATATCGAGACAAGTTAAATTTTCTTTCTTATTCACCACAATTATTCTTTTGTATTTTTTTTTCGTTGTTTTGTGGGTATATTGTTTTGTTTTATAATAAGGTTTGAGTTTGCTTTTGTTGCAACATTAATTAACAATTTCTTATTATGTTTGATGCATTTGCTCTGCCGTTTATTTTATTTTTTGTTTTTGTTGATTGCTTATTTATTCCTTTAAAAAATGTACTTAGTTGATACAATATTTTTAATGAAATGTAATAAATACATATTTTTTAATTTACAAATGGCTTCTATGTATTCAAATGCTTTATGCTAAAGCTCCAACAAAAACAAAAAAAAAAACAAAAAAGCAAAAAAAAAAATAGAGAGAGAGGAATAAAAATATTAAAATAATAAAAAATAAAATGGTGGGCATGAAAAGAAAAATGAGGGGGAGGAAATAATCTTAGGGGTAGTTTTGCAACCATAGAGGTGTGCAATAGGTAGATTAGTTATTTTAAAAAGTATGAGGGGGTGTATTTGAAAATGATGTGAAGAGTTAAAAGGAGGTGCAAACAAAATCACCCTATTTATTTATGTCTTCGATCCTTTTTTTTTTTTTTCTAATTTTGGCCTGGTGAAAAAAAAAAGAAAAAAGAGTATCAAAGACATTTTATGTCCCTAGAAATATTTTTAAGATACCAAAATAACATTTCTTGAAACTTCAAGGTACCATTTTAATATTATCAAAAACACAATATACTATAATGAATTTTTTTTTCCAAATAAAATCATAAATGCCAAAGAATTTTTTCTTTTATTTATTTATTTATTACTTAATTTTTCTCATTTTGGCCTCCTTTCAAAATGCAGATATAGTTCATCAAAGATGTTTCGTCAGTATTTTTATTTTTTATTATTTTGCACAAGTTTTTATCATGCATCTTTCTTTTCGAAAATAAGGTGATTTGTATAAGTGTCTAATTATATGATCTTTAATCTAAAATTCTCCACAATCTATTTTAATTATAGAACTGTCATTATGTTACATGTAAAGACCATCGTAGCCTTAAATTGTAATAGGAAATAATCGAACTCCATAATTTCCTCTTTAGAACGTAATTAATCAAAAAATAAAAAAATGAGAATTCATAATAATAAATAATTAATTATACTGCTTAGAGTTAAAAATAGGGGGAAAAAAAAGAAAACAAATTAATTTTTTTACATTTTTTGAAAGTAAAAAATGCATCATTATTATTTGAAAAAAGATCATTATCTAATTAAGGAAAAGAAATGGACGTTTTATAATGATGGAAGAATTATATTGAATAGAATAAAAAAGGGAAAAAAACAAAAAAGAAAGCAATAATAAATCTGAAACTAATTCAAGAACACGCCAATACTTTTTATTATTGAAGTGAAACTATAATTATAACAAAAATGAAAAATGTTTATGAACCTATGAGGAAATGAAATGAAACTATAATTATAAAAAATATTTTCATTATGGTAATTAAATCAATAATTAAAACAATGAACGAATGCAAATTGATAATTGTACTTAAAGATCAAATCAAATTTAGAATAATTGATAATAATGAACTTTCATTATTGTAGTGAATATAACAATACAAAAAACTGAAATTATGCCATATTTGTTCAACGTAAATAAAAAAAAAAAAAGCAAAACATATACCCGAGAGAAAACACAACCCATATTCAAATAATGAAGAATCAAATAGCATAACGTGAATAGAAGCTTACTACTAGAAAGTCAAACGCGCAATTCATCAAATGAAGAAAAAAAAAACATATTAGCTAACAATATTTGGGGTATAAAACTTGGACGGAGTCAGTGTATCATTCAAAATTCTACCAATATAGTGATGAATAAAAAAGGCCAAAAAATTGTTTAAGTTTCTAAAATTAAATACTGAGGTATAATGGATGTTTCAAACCAACAAAATTTAAAAATTAGATAGCATTATATTATTGTTTATAAGTAGACAAATTCAGATTCAATAAGCTAAAAACAGACACTTTATGTAAATACTTCAAAAGGAAATTAAGGGGACCTTGCTGATGTTGTTGCTTCCTCTTTCTTTTAGTGGGGAAATAAAATACATGAGCAAACTAACACCTATTCTTATAGGGTGCTTAGGACGTGTGATTAGAATTAAAACTTTTGATAAACTAAAAACTATAACATGTGAGAGTATTATACTGTAGCTCACTTTTATCACTATAGCATATTAGAGCTTTACACTATAACAACCAAAAGTTTTAATTACAACTAATTTGTTAAACACCCTTCTTAATTTAACTTTCTATGGTTTTCATACACGTTAAAGTTCCTCTTAACGATCTAGATTTTCGAATTCACTCTCTCATTATGTGCACTTTAGATAATGAAACGAAGACATATTGCTGATGATTAATGGATAGAATTCTGTCTATGATCATAGCAACAAGCAACAACAAATAATTAGGAAAAAGAATCACGTGAATAAAGTTTCATATACTGACAATCAATCGAAAAGGGGATGAGACCAGAGATCTATAGAATATAGCATACGTACAGGAACAAGGCTGCTAATTATTATGTATCATTTTCGTCCTCGCCTAATTATTCTTGACTAATTTGGTTTTTTCCTTTGTGTAATTTCTCTGAGTGTGTCTCTCTCTTTCTTATGTGTCTTAATCTTATGGGTTGACAATGGCACGTCACCTAAATCTTTGTTAAGCACTTACCGAGCCTTGGACAATTACGCTAGATAAATCTACAAGCCAACAAAAGCGGTATATAAATCTTTGAGATCAACGAGATATCATTCAATGAAAGATTTGAAGGTTTCATCAATGGAATTCCTAGTACAAGAAAAAGAAGCAAATTCATGGAAATTTAATTATTGTTTAAATTACGCATGTGAAATAGTTTTTTTTAAAATAGCTTTTGAATTTATTTAGTTAAATATATCAAAGCACTTATTGGTAAAAAAAGAAAAAAGTAAACTCTTGTTTTGTTTCCTAAGCTTGAACAAAAAGGTTTTAATTCAAACGTTTTTTTTCCAACAATATTATTTTCTCTCACAACTTAAATAAATTCGAATACATGTTCAAAATGTTTTTTCAAAATCTAACAACTAAACGTTCCATAAGTGTAATACGCAGTTATAAGGCCAGAAATTTTCATTTAATGGAGACATTATGAAAAAAATAGAGATAATATTTTATTGAATTGATATGTTGTTACATATTTTTATTATTGAATTTTGATACGTTGTTACATATATTTTTATTATTGAGTTGAGATATAGTTAAAATTTTTCTTCTAAAATTGAGGAAGGATAATATTTTTCAATTATTTAGTGTAGGCACGGTTATTCTTACAAAATAAGGGTATATCTAAACTTTTTAAGGTTTGTTAGCTATTAGACCTTAATTACCAATAATTTCAAAATTCAAGATGTATTGTGCCAAAATTAAAAGTTGATAATACATTAAGACAAAAGTGAATAGTTCATAGTGTAACAATCAAATTTACTCCACTTAATTTACTCCCAACTTTCAGTTGATATATTTGGGCCGGAACTAATTATCAGATGGGAGAAGGAGGGAATTAGGCCATTATGAATTGGGAATAAAATAAATAGATCAAAATGTAACAGTGTTTAGTAAATAGTTCACTTAGATTAAAATAAAATTTATTTTGTATAAAATGACATAGAGAGAAATACGAAGGAGTAAACAGATAACAAAAAATAAAAATGACAAGAAAGAGAAGAAGAAAAATAAGAAAAATAAGAGATAAAATTAAAAATTCAAGTGTTTAAAAGAGCAAGTAATTCTAAAAATGCTATGTACTTAAATATTCTTGAAATTGTGCTATTTACTTACCTAAAAATTGAAATTGTCTATTTGATACAATTTCTCTTACCCTAGATTTGGATTAGTGATCCCCGACCCTTCTTGTGTCATCCAACCTAGGAAAATAAACCTTTTGTTAATTAATTATATTATTTATTGGAAAATCATTTAAAAAAAAAAAAAAGACATAAAGTTTGCATGTCTGAAAGCTGATTTAGCCGGCCGACATCTTATAAAGATTTTCTTTGTGTTTGGCAGTGGTGGTTTACACCACTTTTTTAGTTATAAACAGTGTAAAGTTTTCATATGCTACAATAACAATAAAAAAATCGTCACAATATAAAGCTTTCACATGCTAGAGTAAAAATAGATCTAACCAATTGGTTCCCACCACCAAGCCAAAATTATCGTTTATGACCTTCAAAGTGCGACTGGCTAATTACATATCTTAAATATTAAAGCTTGATTATTCCCCACGTTGATCAACTAGAGCAAACATGACACATTATAGGTTTTAATTATGACTAATCAAATTTTTAAAAGATTTTGCAGGCACTGATGGAATCAATTATACCCTCTAACGCCCGAGATTACTTGATAAATATTATTATTATTATTATTATTATTGGTGGAGAAAAGAAGCAAATCATTAGCGGTATATGTGTATTAATAATGAGGCAATGAATTTGAAAGCAATCTGACCACAAAATTAAATAACATAAAGATCGATCGGGAATGCATTAGTCTTTTTGGCACTCTTTTTAATTAGTTCGACCCCATTAAATATGCCTTTCGAGATTTGATTCAAAAGGCCTCGTTGTTTACAAAAGGGTCAATTAATTAACCAAAGCTTTTTTTTATCCTCGACAGATTTACTCAAAACAAGATATTAGTTTATGTCAACAATTTTATTTTATAAAATTACACTATTTATAAAAATGTAATTGAAATATTAGACGATTTTCTTTTTTTCTGAAAGATATGTTAGGAATAACATGGTTACGTGGTTATTATTACAATGCTTCACACATTTTATATTACAAAATTACATAGAAATTGTTGTAATAACATTAAACTTTTCTTATTTATAAAAAATTTTAATTTTATTGCTTTTTTAACATGATTAATAAGATTATTAAATGTCTAAATTTCCTTTTTTAAAAAAAAAAAAGAATTTCAGCCGGAGCACAACTTGATCAAGCAGCTGACTAGCCCAACTTGACCTTACTCGACGTGATTTAGACACTAATAATCCTTTGCCATTCATCTCCATTCTCAACAACTCAGCTTATCTTTGTAATAAGAACACTTAAGTATTTAGAAGTAAACAGAAGATAGAAACGTAATTCAATAATAACACGGATTAAGTAATTAATTATTAATGGGAAAATTTCATATTAGTACCTTGTATAATCTTAAAATATAAGCTTTGTACCTTATGTTTTAGAATATTTTGTATCGAAACCTCGATCTTTTAGAAAAAATTTTTTAGTACCCAGAGGCCTTTTTTGGGGTACTAAATATGCGTTTTTTTTCTTTTTGCATTATAAAAATGGCATCTAGGTACTAAAAAAGATTTTCTAAAAGGTTGAGGCACCGGTATAAAATATTTCAAAACGTAAGGTATCTAACTCATATTTCGATATAACACATGGTACTAAATTGAAATTATCTCAAAAATTAACTAGAGATAGATTATCATTATTGTCAGAAAAATTATGAAGCGCGATTACACATGCAAAGGAAAAGAATTTATACATGATTCTCAAGTGGAAAATATTTTGTGTACCAAAAGGTGGTTGTTTATGCTTTTCACAAGGCAAGTGGTTGTTTTTCCGGAGTACGTTCGTGAGTGATATTGATCTTATCAAACATAATTTGGCTCCACCTTCGTTTGTGGACAGTGACGAAGCAGATTCTGTGTTAGAAAAATTGTTCCTAAGCATTTAAATATAATATTATATGATTAAAAAAGGGCTTATAATATTTGAGTATATCCTTTATCAACTGTTTTATTCAAGTGCATTGCTTCATCATACCTCCCAATCAAGATGTGAACACATTAAATAAATTGATTAATTATTGAATATATGATTTCAATTTGTTATGTGCTGCAGAGTGTGTGTGTATACAAAATTCAAGAGGACCACAATATATATATATATATATATATATAATATTATATATGTATGTATGTATATATATAAACCATGATATATTCAAAATCCAAGATGACCACTGACCAAGAAGAGGAGCTATATTGGCCCCTCTTATTGCTTTCATTTTCCATGACAAACAGAATCTCTGTTTGTAGTTGAAATAGCAAAAATTTTTTAGGAACTTGTTTTTAAGGCCAAGGAGAATCTTGAACAGCTTCTGGGCTCTGGGACTTGACCATATAAAGTGTAATATTCCTTGATCACTTTGAAATTGAAGAAAATATATTTTTTTGGTTAAAAAAACAAAACGACAAGAAAAAGTACCGGAAAAAGAAGAGTAATGCGGATCTAGCTTGCCGGAAGTCATGGAGAATATAAGTACAGCGTTATGGAATATATGTTGGGGCACACTTGCAATTTATTGTTTTTGCTTTTTGGTTGAATGAAGCCCCTCTTATCAATGAGAACAACAACAACCAAAAAAAAAAGGGAATTATATTGCTGCATGGAATCTTGTTATGTCACGTACTGTATATGTGAGGGGTCCAGTCAAAATGCATGAATGAGCTTAGTATTTTTTATGTTTCAATAATCATAAATAAAGTCTCCTAATAGATTTATTATAGACTGATCTTAACTTTTTTAATTGTTTTTTTTTTTTTGACAAACTTATATTTGTATGAAAATAGAACAAAAGTTGTATGTCCTTGAGTTTATAATGAATATAGTGGTCTCCATATTGATCAATATTTATATATTTGTGTTGGCTCGCAAGCTTATCTAAAAGAGGGAACATGTTTCTTATCTAAAATTTAAGTTAAAAAAAAAAAGGAAGAAATTATATTATACATACAAGGATTAAAGGAAGGGAAAAGAATCCAAGAAAAAAAAAAAGAAAAAAAAAGAAAGAAAGAAAGCTGCTCCAATCATAAGCCCTTGTTTCATTATTTCACACAATTTCGGCATTTGCTTGGCTATATCTAATTTCATGTTCGGCCTATGCAAAATTATGAAGTCTAGAAGTTGTGGAGGAATGAGGAGGGCATGTTTACTAACATAGATCAAACCAAAAGTCTAAAGTAAAAATACTGTAATAATTTAAAATTTAAATACTGTAATAATTTAAAATTTATAAAAGAAAACACAGTATCAAAACTAGTTTAAACTAAAACTTTGTTGTTTGAACCGGAGTTTCTAAACATACTATAAGATTTTTTCTCCTGACTACAGTATTACGACTTGCTTTTGTAAACTTGGGAGAATTTGTGAATTAATCACATATGCAGCTGATACTCCAAGCGATTATCAAAGCATCACTGACTTATTGATCGGTCTATAATGGTCATGTGAAGACAATGGAGCGGTCGTTTTGAAAATTTTGCCATGTGGATATTAAGCCCACCCTACGTAGCCCAACTTAGATGAACTTAAGCGTTAGCGAAACTGGGCCTGAGATCGCCAAGAACTCCTCAACATGAAATGATATATTTATGTTAAATGCCACCCCTCGTTCACTTGGATTGACTCAACCCACAATTATTTAAAAATATAGTAGAATGACATAATCAATATTTAGTGTCTTGACCAAAATACCCTAACTTGGGATTTTTTTTTTTTTCTCTCTTCCCTTTGTGGGGGGGGGGGGGGTTTCCCTCACCAGCCGTCTCCCACCTCCCTCCTCTTCCCTAGCTTTCTTCCCGTGCCTCCCTCTCCTCTTTCTTTCAATTCTCAATCCCAGCCGTTAAACTTTATCGGCAATGTCGCTAGCAGAGTAACCTCCCTCCATGCATGACTCCATGCGACTTCACTAGCAGATCAGCTCCTTCGTGCGCGCTGGCGTTAGTAGATCCTTCGAGCCATGCTTTCGGTCCTCCACACGGCCACCATCTCTGTGTCGCACAGTCGTGGAGATCAGACAACGTCCCCCAATGCGAGGAGGGAAATCTCCCCAAACAGCGGATCGCTTTGCTCACGATTTGTTCGAGTCAATCCCTACGACGACGTCGTGTCCGGCGCCGGAGTCACGAAGGGAGTAGCTCATTGATGGAGTCTCATGGGAAGCAAGCGTCGGAGTCGTTGCCTAAGTAGTCGCTGCTGGAGTCACGTGAGTTTTTTGGCAGTCAAAACTATAGTCTGATTTTTTATTTTTTTTTTTTTTGCTTTTTTTAATTTTTTCATGTACTGTGCTGGTTGTTGCCATCGCAAATGGAGGTTTCCAGCAAATACTAGAATTAACTAGTAACTACAACTATGCTGGAAGCTTGAGGTTATATTAGGTATTTCAAAATATATTGAGATTATGTCATAAACCAATCTAGCATTTACTTTTGTGGCATATCAACTGTCCTGCATGAAATTAGATATAGGCTTTAATCTATATATTTGAACAAAAAATCACATGTTCGGTGAACGAAGTAAAGAGCTTTAAAAGTTTAAACGATAAAGTAGTAATTTTTAAGTTTTGGGACAAAGTGAAGAGTTTTGAAAGTTTAATAAATAAAGTGATGATTTTTAAAATTTATAGGGTGTTTGATATGGTGGTGGGAACTATTAGTTAGAACTGTTTTTACTATAACATATGAGAGCTTTACATCGTAGCAACTTTTTTTTTTTTACTGTTACATGTAAGAGCTTTACAATATTCATAACTGAGATAATAGTTTGGACTGCCCTATACCAAATACCCTATTAGAAACAAGATGAAAAATACCCCAAAATTAAGTTTAGGATCCACTGGTGTTAAATATTTTCGTCTAGACAATTCAACTAATCTTTCCAATTAGATGTCGTCTAGTTTAGTTGCTAATGCTCACCTAACACTATCCAAACAACGTCGTTTTTTTTTTTGTTTTACATTGTTTGGATGTTGCTGGTGACTTTATCTTAAATGTCGCATTCACGTTGTTGTTGTGCTTAAAGTTTATGTCGTTCGGGGATTTATATCGATTTTTTTGTTGTCGCTTTACGATTTTTTTGGCTTTCAAGTGAACGTTCTTAGACAGATGGAATTCCTACGCTTAATTTTTTTTTCCAGCCAATTTTCTCTTTTGAGGTTAATAGTCCTTGTCACCCGTTTTCTACAGCTGTCAAATTTGCCCGACAAATGTGTTTTCATGTTCTTGTCTCTCATATCTTTATGTCGTTCCTAATTATTTTAAATTTTCTTAGTTTACGTCGTCGTTCTTTGAGGTTGTCGTTTCACGATTTTTTTCAAAGTTATTGTCGTTTTCATATTGATGTTGATTTTGGGCTTCTTTGTTTTCATCTCATAATGTTATTTTTAATTTGTTGCGGCCATCGATGTTGTTATTCTATAATAGTGTTGTTTTTATTTTTTTCCTTCTAATCAGATTTCTTTTATATTTTTGTTTTCAGAGATTTTTTCATGATTTGACAGATTTCAATTTAAATTTTTTAAGTTTGGTAAATTGATCCTAGTTTAAGTATTGCAGAGTGTCTCATGACTTTCAAAATTTGGACAAAAATACCTTCATATATGTCATATGAGCTTACCCGAAGAAAGATATTGTACAATTTCAAATGACGACAAAGCATATTATGTCACATGTACACATTTTTCTTGTCAAATTAAAAGTTAAACTTGATGTTGTTAGGGGAATTTTCACAGCAAAATTATCTGTAGAACAAAGACCAAATAGAGAGGATGGATGCGTTGCTAGAAGAATGGTTGAGACAATCTAGTCAAAAGAATAGGGTTGATTGGATTGTTTGGTTTATAGGCTTAATTTGGACATAAATTTATTTTTAGAAGAAAATTATGGTTCGAATTCTCCATACAATGTTCACTTATTCTACTTTTCATCCTTGAATCTAATTGGTTTCACTTTTATTGTTATTCCTCATTTGTCCTTTTGATTCTGCTTTTACGATGGGAAACAACACTAATGGGTAATTAAATGGATGTTCTATACAACTTGTTTCATGAGTTTATGTTTTGTTTGGTTGCTGAGAAAATGGTTCTCCGATTTCCTCTGTTTTGAAGGAAATCAATCCTTCTTATGCCAATCTTGTTTGGTAAACAAACTGGCTACTGCGTGTAGATGATTTTTTTTTATATATATATATTTGGAATTCGCTACGTAATTGCAAGAGGGGAATTAATTCAACTCAAATCCAGTTTATATCATATTATAAATATACAAAAATTGAAAGAAGAGAAGTTCCACTTTTTTCCATGAACGTATCGATTTACAAAGCATGCCTGGAAAATACATCTGTCTCAACCTCCGAGGCACTTTTTGATGACTTGGTACCAACAAAGGTTACAGTCTTTACAGACACACATGAGAGAAGTAGACAAACATTGCAGCGACACATAAGGTCAACAGGGCGTGAATTTCCTCGAGGGTAAACTTTTATAGCTAATTAATAGAGCCTTCGGATTGCGATTTAAATTGTCAGTTAAAATTTAAAATAATATAACAATTTAAATTTTATGAGAAAAATTATTATAATAAAACTGGTTTGAAATGAAATTTTTCTTAGTTAAAACCGGTGAACTAAACATAAATTATCATATGTTTGACAATGGTTTCTACCGTGTGGTTTCTACTACAAACTCAATTGTGAACAGTATAAAGTTCTCACATGCTACAGTAATAATAAAAAAAAAAAATTTTTTTGCTACAGTGTAAAGCTCTCATATGCTATAATAAAAATGATTCTCACCACTCTTTCAAATACCCTATTAATTTAATTATGATCAAAATTGCCACCCAAACTTCCATTCGAGAACTTGTCTACCAAACATTGATCTTGGCACTTTATCTTCTAATTTGTACAATTGTTGCAGCGTGTTCCATTTATTAACTGCCATTAAATTAACAAACGAAAAAGCTGAGGTTCGTGTCAAACGAGGACAAAGAAGATTTCAACCAAATATTCCCTATCAAATATAATGCAAATTATTTGTATATGTAAATCAATCCGTATATTTAACCCAAAAAAAGGAAAGAAAAAAAAAGAATAGAATAGGTCCTTCAAAGAATAGAAGTCTTTTTTCGCTTGTAATGCATTTTTTTACTAATTATAATGCACTTTTTTATTTGGTAATTAAACTGTACTACTTTTTTGTTAAAGTATTTGATTGTTTTTAGCTATAATACACTACAAAAAATGAATTTTTGGTTACAACAATATTTAACAAAACTTACCACAACAATGTGTATTTAGTCACAACAAAAATCAAATTAAAGTTTACGACTGAATGCACATTAATCACAACGTTTTGTTGTAACTGAAAATTTTACTACAAATTATTATGATTAAAAGTCTAGTTTTTTGTAGTGATAGTCTTCTACTTTTTCAGCTAATACCTAAAGCCTAGGGAAAAACACACACATACAAAGAGAGAGAGAGAGAGAGAGAGAGAGAGAGTCTAACAAGAGGAGAATGAATGCTAGAAATATGATGAAATGTCTTTTTATTATAAAGTCTTTACCCACACTTTCTTCTATATTAACTTAATAAGCACAAAAATCTTAAAAGACGACACAAAATCAAACAAGGTGAGTTAGAATTGTTGACTCAGTTTACACTTCATGACTCTTGAGTGAGCAATTTGAGTTTTTAACCTGTGTGTAGAATTGTTGATTAAAAAAGAAAAGAAAAAAGGTTAAGGAGGTAAAAAACCAGTTTTTGAAGTACAGGGGTAAGATAACATATTTATCAAAGTTTTATGGGTAAAAGTAAAACTTTACGAACAAAATATCATAAAAAGGGGTATTTTCACTAACATTTTAAAGTTTAAGAGGTATTTTTGCTAATATTTTAAAGTTCGAGGAATGTACATACCAGTTTTCAAAGTTCGAAAGGTAAGAAAACAAACTAACTAAAATTCAAGAGTAAAAATAAAATTTATTCTATATACCTATGGCACCACCAATAATCAATTGTGTCCACGTCTATTGGTGATGTGGCTCTTAGTTGTGCAGTACTCTGACAAACCTTACCCTTGCAAGATCCAAGAAAGCACATTGAGGGAATATTTTTCATGGGGATGATTACACAATCACCCCAGCTAATTATCTAGTAATAACCATCTATATAATCACGCTTTGATCACTACTGTTAGAGGGGCAAACAACTTTTTCAAGGAGTAAACCTGCACTGTCATTTCATAATTGGCTGGATTTAAGATAATCTCTAGGCAGTACTTGATATAATTTTAGGTTAAATACAAGAAGAGAAAATTACAAAATAAAATCCCTCATCAGCTTTAGTTTATGATATAATGATAATTTTTGTGGTCCTAATTTGTTTCTAATTTTCAATATTTGTTTCGGCCTGAATTTATTGGATTAAGATGACAATAAGTACTTAAGGGAGTTGCATTATTATGGAAAAAACAAATGGTCTTGAAACATAATCTAATATTCATGAATCATAACTCCATACATATTTTTTCCATAAAAGAAGATACACATATTTACATGCATGGCACTTTCATAAACCATATATATTAAGATATATAAGAGATACAAAATACAAGTACTAAAATAATATTAGAAAAATAAAACTAGAGAAAACTAAATTTAAAAGGAAAAAAAAATTAAAAAAAAAAAACTAAATACTATTATTGAAACATCTAATGCTCATCTCATGACCCCTTCCAACTACCAGATATACTCCACTGATCAGAACTCCCCACGGAGGAGGCCCCGCCGCCGCTGCCGCTGCCGCTGCCGTTACCGCACTTAGCGACCGTCCTCACGCTCTCAATCAGCGCCTCCGTCCGAGCCTCCTGGGACAAAATTTCCGACAGCTGCTCAGGGCTTATCACAAGCTTAACCTTCCACACCCCACTACTATTGTACCTCGGGACTACCTCCGGGTAATTATGATGCCGCCTAGCAGCGTTCTTCGCGGCCGCGGCACCGTGGCCCTCGCACGACATGCGGTAAGGCGTGACGACGACGTCGTTGTTGCCGCCGCCGGCAGTGGCTGTGGTCCTTTTTTTGTAAGGGTTTAGAGGGAGGAGGTAGTAGAGCTCGCCGGGGTGAAGCTCGTCGTTGTGGAGGAGAGGCTGAGAGAAGAGGTCCCGGCTGCGGAAGATGGCGTGGCCAGGGAACTCGTTGGTAATGGCGTCGACGGTGATGGGGGCGAAAAGCTCCATTATTCCTCCGCTTGATGTCACCACTTTTACCGCCTCTAATTCCGATTCTCTAAAACCTTTGAACACGCAATTTCCCATGATTTTCAAGATGTAGATTATGTTTTCTTCTTGGTGGTGTGAAAGAGAGATTATAGATAAGGATCATGAAGAGTTAGCTATGAGGAGGAGTTTCTAGGGGGCTTCGTGGTTGATCATGACATGGTTTTGGGTTTTGGTTCCGCAGCCGACACAAGAATCCTTCTCTTTTCCAATCCAAAATGATTCTGTGTATGTCGTTTTAATAGGGGAGGACCCCACTTTTGCTTCAGACGACGCAAATTTGGCGAGTTGGTCAAATTGGGAATGTTGAGACTTGAGACATGTTGATCGGTAGATGCTTGAACGGTTGGGATATGATCTTCCCACGTAAAGAATAAGAATAATTTATACACAAGATAAATTACTTTATAACGAGATAAATTAGAAAAGAGAGACCTATATTCTAAAGGTTACTATTTGGAACAAACTATAAAACACCACTTTCCTTTATTAATGCCATATTTTAGATTGTTTACAATTTTCTCACATCATTTCTTTTTTCTTTCTTATAATATCAACTTAGTGTGAGATGAGTGTTTAAAGGACTGTCATTCCAGTCTTGTGAATCTAGTTGCAACGTGGTTTTCACTTTGATATTAATTGTTTTATTTACTCTTGTTTATTTAAAAATCATTTTAAATTTAATTTTAGAGTAATTTTATTTAACCCTAATGTTATAACCCTGCTAATAAGACAGTGAGATTTAGTTTAAAAAATATATTACATTCTAAACTAGGATCGTAATTTTGTGAATAGCAAGTTATAACTCTACGGCATAAAAATGATTTTTCTTAATCTTATTCTAGCTGCTATGAATCGTTGAGGCTAAAAATTTTGCTGCTGACAGAGAATGCGGGTGATTCAATTTTGACCCCTGATGAAAAGGACTTTAGTGGGGTCCAATGAGTTACACACGTGTGACACAGATCAAGCTAACGTTCAAAGGGACGAGTAAGAATGGAACTATCTTTACAATGGAAAAAAATAAAAATCGAAAAAAAAAATATCATGTTTAAGTACTAATTAATGAGTAATGAGGTTTACGGGTTTACACCTTGAGCTATTGTTTGTGTGGTGGTCAACGGTTTATAGACATAGTTCATGAAAATGGGACTAAGTTGGGTGGATAATCATGATCTTGAAGCAGGGGTGATGGGTCAAGGCTCACCACTATGCATGTGTATGGACTTTTTACCTCTGCTTTTTTATTCTGTGGACCCCACGTGTCGGCGTTGTCACTTAGCATTAAAGAAATAAAAGGGTGTGCTTAGGGAATAATCTAAATAGGCCCTACCTTAAAAAATTCACATTTTTCCAACCCAAACTGTTGTCCTTTTTTGATCATGAGTTTTCCTTTTTCTAATTAACCTTGGTTTTATTTCTCTCATATTATATTATATTATATATATATATATATATATATACATATATTATGTAAGATAATTAGGGTGTTTGGGTTATGATTTCAACCACCCAGATTCAGCCGTAGGTAATATGAAACTCGTACATAATATAATATAAAAGTAAAAAATTTTATACTGTAAAACTCTCACATACTACATATATGATTCCAAAAAATTTTAACTTTTTCCTCGAACACTACAAATATATCTTAAGCAAAAAAAAAAAAAACCGTGTCATGTTGGTCTTTGTAGATTGCATTTTCACATTGATAGAAAAGGAAGCTAGGCCACGGCCGGCGAGGGGAAAAGACCAAGATTCTTATTAATCTGAATGAAAACGAAAACCGACCTATAGATGTTAAAAGTCCATTTTTCCAATATCGAATCCGATTCCTGCCCCAAGTCTGAATTAGGTTCCAGCATCTTTTTCTTTTTTCTTTTAAAAAAAAATTATGAATGAAGCTAGCTAGTTTTTTTTTTCTTTTTCTTTTTTTCTTTTTTTTCTTTTTTTGTTTCTTCCTTCAACACCTTCAAAGTGCAATATTATCCGATATGAGATTGATGAGCTGGAAAAGAATAATAATTACCATTATTAAACAAACTCAAACAAACATACGTACTAGGGAAAACATGATCTTTGCTATATTAAATGCACGTATGGTATTAATTACATATTACATGAAAATATTAATTTTTTTAACTATATTTTGGACGTACTAAAATTACATAGTAATTACCGTAATGATTTTCATGTTTTTGTTATAAAATCAAGTAACAATTATTATAATAATCTAAGATCTTGTTATTTATAAAATCTCTCATGTTTTTTGTTATGTTTCAACTAAAATTACGTTTGTATGATTTAAAGCCGCCTGGTATAAACCCTGGTCCATGTTCACAACTCTCTCACAACATAAAAGCTTTCGGTGACAGTACTTGATTACGTTTTGAGAAATCCCTTTCTTCGTGATCAAATGATGATGATGGAATTTATGCCCTTAAAGAAGAAAACATTCATTACTCGTAACGGTTAATTTATTCGTGGACGTTTCAGCTAGGCTATTTAGCAGGTGATTAGAACTGTTAGTTAGAACTGTTTTATTGTTTACTGTAGTATATAAGAGCTTTACATTGTAATAATTTTTTATTGTTACTGTAGTATATGAGAGCTTTACATTGTTTATAATTAAGAAAGTGATCCAAACAACTTTCTACCAAGCACCCGAAGACATGGGACATTCACATGTTTTTTCTTTTCTTTTCTTTTCTTTTCTTTTTTCTTTTTTCTTTTTTTTTTTTTTTTTTTTGAGAATGAACATTCACATGTTATTGCCACATACACTATATGACAAAAAGAGAAAACGCCATATCAACTGCATTATAAACTTGGTGATATTGGGCACATTGGTTGTAACAAGGAAAACGGTGATTTCGAGTTAAACAATGCCATAGACATCCATTATTGTGCCTGTTTAGGCTGTAAAGTCACTGATGAGCTAGGAAATGCTCTACTTTTTACTTTACCGGTGGATGTCATGACCAATATCAATATTATTTGCTTGGTCATGTGAACATCCCAAGGACATTTTAGCCCTTTGACTCGCCCATATTTACGTAATCATCATTATTGAGTGGCTTGAAAATTACCTCCTTTGCTTTTTTGTTTTTTTATGGGCAAAAAGAGACCTTTTTTTAAAAAAAAATTGGTATTGTATTCTAAAATAAAACACTACAAACACCAATTCAGACACGAAAGAGACCATGAAGCATTTAACGACTTAATCTCAACAACAGATCGAAACCACCAATAGGTTCGACTGAAACATTCAAGACCATTATAAACTGTGAATTACACTGATCAATCAAGATCAAGAGACTAAAAGCATCTAACCACAGCTCCACAAAGGACAACTACTTGTAGACTAGACATAAAAAAATACTGAAAAGTGGGGAGACCACCTCTATTATTACATCAAATTGGGAGCCTGAAAAATAATAAAAATAGGTTAAAAATATTAGGCAGAAACATCATTTTTTTTTTTATTCTTAGAAACAAAACAAAATGGGAAAATCTCGAGTGAACCTAACAAGGTCTCCAATGACGAGCCAATCGCTACCAAGCATGAGCAAGGAAGCTACGAACTTGTTGACATGCTGAAAGAAAACCAAGAAGGACACGAGCCTTTGACGATGGAAAAGCACCAGTCGTCATCCATCCTTGGAAATCCGAATGGCCAACTGGCGCACCTCCAAAGCATGAAAAGAAACCCCCTTGTTTTGCTTTCTCCGACCACTACACGACAATATCACCCAAGATTCGAGGTCGACGACATCTAAGTAGAACCGGCACAAACGTCCTAGCCCTAGCTAGAGCCCACCCCCAAGCCCTATAGCTCTTCTCCCCACCCCTCTATGCTGCCAAACCATTAAGCTCTCCCCAAAACCTCTATCGACGCATCAATTTTAGCACCTTAACATGGGGCCTAGAGTTTGAACTCTGGCCCTTCGATGCCACTGTTGAGGCAGCATAGGAAAACTTATAAGGAAAAAGAAGAAACCCTAGCAAAGGGTTAGTATAGTCTATTAAAATTCATCCAAAAAGGAAGACCTTTTGTTGGAATATTAGTTAAGGTTAATTAAATAACTATACCTCCTAGTTATAACAATTTTTCAATATGTCTTTTTGTTTTTAGAAACTACCAAGATTTTTTTAATTTTTTAAAAAAAAACTTATTTCAATTTATCCCTATAAATAGAAAAAATTAGGCAAAACAATATAAACACCCTTAAACAATTATGAAACATATTTTAAAGATTTAAAAACATAAAAGAACTCTAAAATAAAACATCAAATTAAAAAAAAAGATTTTAAGTTTTATAGCTTGTTAAATGTTAAAATATTTATTAAAAATTTTCTCAAGAAGAAAATTTTATTTTAGAAACAACTTCGATTGAATTATAAGTATTTTTACCTCATCTCTATTTTTTTCTATTCAAAAAGTTTACAAGGGAGAAAATCAAAACAAGTTTTTCAAATTCAAATGATACTTTTGTAGTTTCTAAAAACATAAGGTTACATTAAAAAATAATTAAGCTAGAAGGCATAATTATATAATTAATCCTATTTAGTTCATTATAATCCAAAAGTATTTTGAAAACAGGTACTACAAATAAGGGTATCAATTTTGATTAATATCTTCCGTTGTTTTATTTCGGAGAAAAACAAAACAATAATAATTTCCGGCTGTTGTAGCTTGCGTATTTAGGCCTGACATACATACAAAAATACATAAGACATGTGTGTCCCAAGTCTTAGAAAGAGAAATTTACAAAAAAAATTAAAAAAAGGCCCAAGATTATGCCATAATCTATATAATAATTTGTTCTCAGGGCTAGCTATAATATTTTCAAATTTGAAAAGGAGGAGACAGTATAATAATGGGCTCATCACCTTTTGTACATGCTTCAATAACGGCATTATTGTAATGATTTGTTATGTCTAGTGGTGGCGCAAACAAACTTGAAATTTTTCTAAGTTTGAGATGATATTCTTATAAACACGAGTTAGTTTATTAAGAACAAACAAACAAATAAATAACACCCGTTAAAAACATCAATCATTTCCCTATGTTCATATTTATAGTACTATTCCAAGTAGCATATCTAAAGTTTAAATGCTTAGCAAGTGTTAAAAGTAATTTGCCATTGCATTTTTCTCTTGCATGACCTATTATAAGTCTCGTTAAAATATTAAAACAAAAAGAAAGAAAAAAAGAAAAGAACATGAAAGAAAGAAAGAACGAGGAGACAAGGGCAACTGAGAACTAATTGAACTCTAGCAGATCCCATGTTGACGAACAGTACAGCCTTTTTTTTTTTTTTGAGATATTTATCTTTTTATACTTTTTATTTTAGATTTGTTCAAAAATTATATCTTTAATTTTTTATCTCATCAAACTTATGCCTTCAGCTTAGATTTGATACATTAATCTATCCCTTAGCTTAGTCAATCAATTCAATTGATTTTTATTTTTAAAATGATCAAATTATCCTTAAACAAAGAAAAAAATTATTAATTTTTTTTTTTTAAAAAGAAGAAAACAAAAATAAAAACACACAAAACATCTATTTTGAGGATATTTTATACTTTTTAAAGTTAAAACTCTTAGCTTAAAGTTTTTTTGAGTTATTATAATAGTTTTCTTATTTTTCAATTTAAGGATATTCTGGGAAATTTCTTAAGTTAAAATTAAAGACTGATTAAAAAAAATGTATATCTTAAAGTATATATTTGATAAGATTAAAAACCAAAAGTTTAGCTTTTAAATAAACTTGTATTAGGATATAAGAAGGTAAATAACCTTTTTTTTTTTTTTAATTGGGATCAAAGAATATAGCTTTTCACTCATTATTAACCTCCACCAATTTATCACATGACTTTGAAACCGTTAACTCCGTGCCTCTTTTTGAACAATTCATACATAGAAATCTAACAAGGAACTCAAAATCAAAATAAAAGTAACATATGATCAGAGAATTGGAGACGCAAGGGTAGCCCATCGTTCTACCGCCCATGAACTAACACCATAGACACCAAAAGACCTTTTTCTGTCTCTCTTATCACTTCATGTCCTTTTGAGCATAATATGATCAATAATCAGCCACTCCACATTGTACAAAAATTGAATTATTTTTATTAGTTCTCATATAGACGTTCTTTGAGCCTGATTATTGTTTGATACTATTTTAGATTTTCCCATGTTAAAAAAAAAAGTCTTTTGGCTAGTTTTTGTTCTAACTATTCGTCCAAATTTCATTTCTTTTTTTGTTAAACAAACTCCAAAACAGTGAAAGTGATGAGACCAGGTTTTAAATATGAAATTTTCAACCAAATTTTGATCAACTCTCAGATATCTCTATGGTTTAGAATCAAAATCCCTCTTATAATTTCATCAATTTCAGAAACAATCCAACAAATTTCAATATGTTTTCTCCCAAAACCTGAAATGCAAACCCCTCAACTCCATCATCATCTCACCTCTTCAATTGGAAATCTCTGTCAAAGAAGCTAAAAAAAATGAGAGAGAGAGAGAGAGAGACCCATACCAAGAGCACCATTATCAAGAAACTTGTAGCCTCCATATTTTCTTTTCTTTTCTTTTTTTGTTTTTTATTTATCACATCCACATCCATTTTTGGTCAAAAACACTAGTATCCATTCAAATTCCACATAGAAGCTTCATATCTATCGGAATTTACGTTTTCACATCGTTATATTTACGTAATTTAGTGATAGTTACCCTAATAACCATAGTTAAATCCCTCCAAATATTTTCAAAAAAAAATATAACTCCGTCCCTTTTGTTTTTTTTAACATTTCGACGTTAATTTCTAAAAAAATTTCCGTCTGTTTTGCGCCATTAAATTCTTGACCATAGTCGTGCGTAAGGGTTGCACTTTGGCTGCCATATTTGTTGTCACATTATTCTAGGATGTACCATCAATGGACTAAAATCGCAAATTCCATCATTTTTGTATTGTTGTTGGAGTGAAGATTAAAAATCATATCCCCAAAAAATATGAGCCAATAATGCTCCTAAACTTTCCAGAGTTACATAATCTTATCCTTTAACTCTCCAAACTTCTAAGGTAGAATCCCGAAAGATAAAACTAATCGACCAGATAACAAGAAAGATCAACAACACCTGAAACCTTCTTAAATTTTTTATCAATCTTAGTAGAAAAAAAATTCCCTTTCTTTTTTAGAAATATAAGTTCAATCATTATATAAATATCTTTTGCGACTAAAAATTTGGTTGCAAATTCCTACCACTGGCAATTCCCACATAAATAATGCAAGGTCTTTTCGCACTCAAATTAGTCGCTAAATCATTTGTGACAAAAACTTTCTACAACCGAATAGCGACCAAATTTTTGTGCTCATGGAAACTTTTGGCAACCAAATTCCATATATTTTGCGGCCAACTTTTGGTTGCAAAATAAATATTTTCTTGTGGTATCTTCACAACTTGATTAGCAAGCAAAATCCTAGCATAAGATTTGCAAGCTGAATCTTGATCTTTCGATGTTGTGATACCTAGTTCTACTATGCCTGAAATGGTCTCATAGCATCCGCCGAAAGGAGTTTTGGTATGGGACATGCAGATTCACGACTCTGTGGATGGAGTCACACTTCTGCAGGCAAAAGCATGTTATAAGTCAATCTCTAATAAAAGTATCGGCCTGGCCTGACCCAGCCCTGTTCACCCCTTTCCAAGCCCGACCCTTTAAGGCTCAGGTCCTAGTCTTTGTAGGGCCATGTTAGGTCCAAGCCAAGCATCTGTAGAGCCTAAGAAGGGCCAATCTTTGAATTTTGCAATTAAATTATTTTAAATATTTTTTTGATAGCTTTTTATGAAAAATTAAAAATTATTGATTATGGGATTATTAAGTGTAAAGGAAGACTTCTAAATCTTATATAGAGTATTGTTAAAAGAAATTCTTATTTCTTTTACATGTTTGACTGTTGCAAATTTACATTTCAAACCTATAAAATCTGTATGAATTTCTTTTAATGGTTAATAGATTCTTATTTCTCTTAATAATTAAGGTTCAAAACCGAAGGAAAATAAATAGGTGTGTTGATGCCTGAGTTCGGCACAACACCGTGTGCGGGGGCGCACAGTGGTCGGGTTTCTTGTTCTGTCTCCTGCTCTACCTGGCTTGGCCTAGTCTGGTCGGATTTGCAAGAGGAGGAAAGGTCTCGGAGTAAGGGGACACCAGTTTGGTTCCTACCAAGGGCACTCTGACGTTCAAGTCAGTGTTTTATACTGGAAGAGCTAAGGAAGAGGCAGGGTAGGCAAGGGAAGAATGCCTATCCCTTTGTGGTGGAGTTGATGCTCCTATTTATAGAGTTTATCTTGGATCCAGGTGTGGACCCATTTGGCCTGTGACTCGGGTGTCCAAAGACAGGTGTCAAGATCTCTAGAGAAGGAGAATTGCCCAACGAAAGGTTGAGATAGTGCCACGTGGTGATCTTTAGGTATGATAAACTATTGTGTAATCTGGTCGGGATCCGACCATCTTGCCGGTCGAGGTTGTTCATGGTTGCTTTGGCCAAGTCGGACAGATCCTACTCGGACGGGTCTTGGTTGGATAGATCCTATCCTGATCGGATAGGTCCTGGTTGGACGGATCTTGGTTGAATAGATTCTGTCCTGGTCAATAGATTTTGGTCAGATAGATCCTGTATTGGTCGGACGGGTCCCTGGTTGGACAGATCCTGTCCTAGTCGGACGGATCCTATCCTAGTCAGACAGGTCCTGGTCAGGCGAATTGATGGCCTTCTCGAATTGGTCTTTTTAACCGATTTTATCAGGTGCTTGTTTTAAAAAGGATATGAACTTCAGACGGTTTTCTCATCATGAAGATTTCCCCCACCAGTAGCCCCCCAAGACTTTGGTGATAGAGGTCATTAGCACCGAAGTCTTGATGTGGTTGGGAAATATTTTTCGTGAGCGTATCCTTCCTAGACTCTTCGTCCTGGACCTAGTTGGCCGTAACTTAAACTTGGTTTTCTCTGATCGGTCGTAACCTTCTTGGACCTATTCGGACTCTTTGTCTTAGACCTTAGGTCTCCTTGTCAGTCGTAGCCTACTTGGACTCTTCGTCCTAGACCTGGACGGCCGTAGCCTGGACCTGGTCGAACTCTTCGTCCTAGACCTTAGGTCTCTTGTTGGTCGTAGCCTGTTTGGACTCTTCGTCCTAGACCTGGTAAGCCGTAGCTTGGACCTAGTCTTCTCTGGTCGGTAGTAACCTTCTTGGACCTGGTCGGACTCTTCGTCCTGGACCCTAGGTCTCTGTTAGTCGTAGCCTGCTTAGACTCTTCGTCTTATACCTAGTCGGTTGTAGCCTGGACCTGGTATGCCGTAGCCTGCTTGGACTCTTCGTCCTGGACCCTAGGTCTCTGTTAGTCGTAGCCTGCTAAGACTCTTCATCCTGGACCTGGTCAGTTGTAGCCTGGACCTGGTCTGCCGTAGCCTGCTTGGACTCTTCGTCCTAGACCTAGTCGGCTGTAGCCTTCTTGGACTCTTCATCCAGGACCTGGTCGACCGTAGCCTAGACCTGGTTTTCTCTGGTCAACCGTAACCTTCTTGGACCTGGTCAGACTCTTTGTCCTAAACCTTAGGTCTCCTTGTCGGTCGTAGCCTGCTTGGACTCTTCGTCCTAGACCTGGTCAGTCGTAGCCTGGACCTAGTTTTCTATGGTCGACTGTAACCTTCTTTGACCTGGTCAGACTCTTTGTCCTAGCCCTTAGGTCTCTGTCGATTGTAGCCAGCCTGGTCCTGGTCTTCTTTAGTCGGCTGTAACCTTCTTGGACTTGGTCGGACTCTTCGTTCTGGACCTTAGGTCTTTGTCGGTCATAGCCTACTTGGACTCTTCGTCTTGGACCTAGTCGACCATAGCCTGGACTTGATCTTCTCTGGTAGGTCGTAGCCTACTTGGACTCTTCGTCCTGGACCTGGTCGGCCGTAGCCTTCTTGGACTCTTTGTCTGGGACCTAGTCGGCCATAGCCTGGACTTGGTCTTCTCTGATCGGCCGTAACCTTCTTGGACCTGTCAAACTCTTTGTCCTAGACCTTAGGTCTCCTTGTTGGTCGTCCCAAGAATGGCTAGGGGGAAGAGATGAGGCTGCTGGAAAGGCGCGGGGCCTTCCTTTTAGCGCCAAATGTTGATGCCTGAGTTCAGCATAACACTGCGTACGGGGGCGCATGGTGGTCGAGTTCCCTATTCTGTCTCCTGTTCTCCCTAGCTTAGCCTAGTATAGTCAGATCTACAAGAGGAGGGAAAGCCTTGGAGTAAGAGGACACCAGTTTGGTTCCTAACAAGGGCACTCCGACACTCAAGTCAGTGTTCTGACTAGGAAGAGCTAAGGAAGAGGCAGAGTAGGCAAGGGAAGAATGCCCGTCCCTTTGTGGTAGAGTTAATGCTCCTATTTATAGAGTTTATCATGGATCCAGGTGTGGACCAAATTTGGCCCATGACCCGGGTGTCCAGAGACAGTGTCAGGATCCCCAGAAAAAGAAAATCGCCCAATGGAAGGTTGAGATGGAGCCATGTGGTGGTCTTTGGGTATGATCCACTATTGTGTGATCTGGTCGAGATCCAACCATCTTGTCAGTCGAGGTTGTCCATGGTTGCTTTGGCCAAGTCGGACAGATCCTACTCGGACGGGTCCTAGTCGGATAGATATTGTCCTGATCGGACAGGACCTGGTTGGACGGATCCTAGTCGAATAGATTCTGTCCTGGTCAGACAGATCCTGTGTTGGTCGGACGGGTCCTTGGTTGGACAGATCCTGTCCTGGTCGGACTGATCCTGGTCGAACATATCTTGTCCTGGTCAGACGGGTCCTTGGTTGGATAAATCCTATCATGGTCGGATGAGTCCTGGTCGGGTGAATTGATGACCTTCTCGAATTAGTCTTTTCAGCCAACTGATCAGGTGCTTGGTTCAAAGAGGGTATGAACTTCAGACGGTTTTCTCATCATGAAGATTTCCCCCAACAAGGTGTATTTTTTGAAACACCTAAAGGGCTAAGGTTGTTAAAAATAACCAAAAAAAAAAAAAAAAGAAACCAACCGAAAAAAAGTTTCAAACCAAAAGTCAACTGCCATCGGTTGGAAACTGACCACCCATGTAAATTGGGTTGTCAATCATCGAAAGAGTTTTTTTCCTTAGTTGAAAACTTACCGATTGAGGACTTCATCTAACTTATATACATATATAAATATATATATATTTTGATGTATTGATAATGTAATTTATACAATTCATATAAAATACATTGATAATATCTTATATAATGTTGAGTTTTTGGCTTCTTTTGATTTTAATACATTAATTTGGGTAAATAAAAAAAGAAAAAAGACTAGGTTATTTATATTCAAATTCTAGGTTACTACTTGTGTTATACCTGGTTACTAATGTCTAAAAACCGAGTGCCAAACTGATCACCACAAACCGACTGTTGATGGTAAAAACCTGTCAATAATATATCTCATGAAACACTCACAATGCTTTGTGCGAATATACAAGAAATCAAAGTAAAATGGAATGCTTAAAAATAAGAACACCGGAAGTTATAGCGGTTCACTATAAAGAGATATGTCTACTTTAGAATAATTTCACTATAGTATCGATAATCTAGGTCATCCCCTCTTACTAAGGTTTTTATTTCTATTAATAGCTACAAATTTCTGCGTAAAACATAATAAAAATAATTTAAATTTTTCCATTAATCCCATGTTCAGTCCTTTCTTCCCATGTACAATGTGACCCACTTTCTAAGACCACATTGGCTTTTGCCTACTAAGTGATGTAAGTCCACATTCTCATATCCATCGTATCTAGACATTCAATTATCTCAACCTTTAACTCCCTTAGAGTTATGTCGCCATCTTGCGAAAGTTCAGCTAATCTGTCAAGATATCTTCTTGGGCTTGGGCCTTTGTTGGGCCTTGGCAATATCTCGACCACGGGTTTTGGGCCATCGAGATCACACACAACTTTGACGTGCTAAGCCCAGGCCGAGCAGTCCATTGGATAGCTCGGTCCAATTCACAACTCTAGTTTCCAGCCAATTAATTAATGTGACGTTGCGGTACGAATTGTTGAATATACAGCCAGCACTAACTACAATCTTGTCCAGGAGAATTACCTTATACTTAAATACTATAGAATTGATCTTTTTATATCTGTGTTGACTTATATATATATATATATATATATATATATATATGCATGTATGTATGGATACGTCATTTTCTAAACATTTGAATTGACAAAATTTGTGATGGAGTCCATACCACGATCCATATTTGGCGCCTTGAATGACAACATCAGGGGCCAACATATGCGGATACAGCCTGAGCACTCAAGCAGTGGATTCATTATTAATTCATATATATGGCAAATAATGCTGTCAAGAAAATTAAATTTCTTGGAAAAAAAAGTTACCACATGTTAAATTGTCCACCATATTTACGTCACTTGTGGGCAAGATGTGATTTTTCTTTTTCTTTTGTTTTAATTTTTATTTTTTTGGTTTAACGAGTTTGAGGGTTTCAAAGGAAACCAGAAATTGCTCTAATTATCACGATATATACAGCTTAATTTATTAATATATGAGATTCGACCAGCCATGGGAGATCTTTTTGAAAAGAAAAACCTCTTTTTGAAATTTTTGTTTTCAGCTCGAGTCCTATTAATTATTAAGGTTTAGCACTCCTAATGAATTTTAATTCCTCTTTTGTATATATGGTGCGGCGGCTTTCTTCTGTCCTGTTCACATGTATATAAAAAACATTTTCCATATTGTATATATGTAGTACAATTTCAGTATCAAACAAAATATAAGGTCTGGAACCTTCATTTTTTTTTTTTTTTATTTAAGGTAGGAAACTAAACTAACGTATGTACG
>CAMOHE010029646.1:18791-29744 GCA_946598075.1 Artocarpus hirsutus | reverse complement strand
GAGAGGATAAGGTATTTTAGCATGATTTATGGTTGCACACCCCTAGGTGGTGATTATAAATCATGGATAAAATATTGAAACGATGGTTATACACTCATGTTAATTTTATTATTAACCTCCCCTAGGAGCTCTGTTAATAAAATTAATGGCCAAAGAAATGATTATTAATGTATGCTGGATCATATGGGTCCTAGATGGCATATATTAATCAGGAGGGAATCCGTGTTCCTGATTGAATTTGGCATGACTCCCCTAGGAGCTTGTTGAATTTTGAGCTGGGAATTATCGTTGTAAGGTTGTGATATTTTCAAGGTTTTGACACATAAACATATTTGTATGATTTTACATGATTGTGTTATCTTACTAAATTATTATGATGTGTTTGCTTATGTTTGGTATATGATTCTTTATTGTAGATTAAAAATGTCTAAAAACGCTTTATCTTCAATACTTGACAAAAACCTATTAACCAGATAGAATCATAATGATTGGAAACGAAACCTAGATATCATCCTTTCCTTTAAAAAACTAAAATTTGTGCTGACAACCCCTTGTCCTCCTGAGCCTATAGGAGACTCAACTAATGAGCCATTCCAAGCATACGATCACTGGAAAGATGCAAATGATCAGGCCCGTTGCTATGTTACAGCCAGCATGAACAACGTGCTGCAAGCTCAACATGAGGATTATAAGACTGCTAAGTAGATCTTGGATAATCTAGAAGACATGTTTGTAGGCTAAGCCATAACAAAGTGACAAGGGGCACTTTAGAAACTCTTAAATTGTAAGCAGAGGCCGGAGACATCTATAAAGGAGCACATGATGTTGGTCATAGGTTACCTCGCTAAGGCACAAACCAATGGAGTTGACGTCGATGCTGAAACTCAAATGACTATGGTCTTTGAGACTCTGTCAAAGGAATTTATTCTATTTAGAGCTACATTTAATTTAAGCAATAGACGGGATATGACCTTAACAGAATTAATGAAACAGTTACATGAGTTCAAACTGCCGATCAGGGAGTCTCCTAGGGGTGGCGAGGCCAATTTGACGGTTGCTTCTGGTTCCAATCCTAACTCTAGGAATGAAAAGAAACAACGGGCCAAGAACGAAAAGTCTTCTATTCCTCCTAACAACAAGAGCAAGAAGAAGAATAAGAAGAACCCAAATAAGCTTAAGTGCTTCTTCTGTGGGAAGGTCGGGCACATCAAGAAGCATTGCAAGGACTTCTTTTTCAAAGGAGGTAGGTGTGATCTTCTGTATTTAGAAACTTGTTTGGTTAAGGAATCCAATGACATTTGGGTCATAGATTTCGGTACAACTAATCATGTTTGTGTTTCTCTACAGGGGTTCAAAGAAACAAGAAGTCTGCTTCATGAAGACTTCACGTTTCGGATGGGCGATGGATCCTTGGTCTTAGCGAAAGCAGTGGGAGACGTCCATCTTTATTTTGATAATTATAGGAATTTAATTCTGCGAGATTGTTTTTATGTTCCTAAATTTAAAAGGAATTTAATTTCTATAGCTTGTTTATTTAAAGACTCCTATTTGATTTCTTTTAATAATAAAGTGGTGATTCGTAAAAATAAATCTTTTATCTGCTCTAGTTGGATGCAAAATAATCTATATTTTATCAAACCTAAGATGGACTTATTGCTTAATGTTGAGATGAATGATGATAACTCTAAAAGACTTAAAACTTCTCACTCTAATAAGACTTATCTTTGGCATTTGTGCCTTGGTCATATTAACCTGAATAGGATTCAAAGGTTGGTAAGAGAAGGACCTTTAAGTCACTTAAAGGTAGAATCTATACTTGAATGTGAATCTTGTTTGGAGGGTAAAATGACCAAAAGACCATTTGGGTCTAAGGGCAATAAGGTCGAAGGGTTTCTAGAACTTGTCAACAGTGATGTTTGCGGACCGATGAACATCTGAGCACGAGGAGGGTATGAGTACTTCGTCACTTTTATTGATGATTACTCTAGGTATAGGTATGTGTACCTAATGCACCACAAAAGCAAAACTTTTGATAAGTTCAAGGAGTTTCGGGCTGAAGTGGAAAAACAATTGGGTAGACCCATAAAGGCACTTCGATCCGATCGAGGTGGAGAATACCTTTCTGATGAGTTTCTAGGACACTTGTTGGAAAATGGGATTTTCTCCTATTTGACTGCGCTGGGCATTTCGCAGCAGAATGGCGTAGCGAAGAGAATGAATAGGACTTTATTGGAAATGGTCAGGTCCATGATGGGTTACTCATCATTGCCTCTATCGTTTTGGGGATATACAGTACAAACCGCATGTTATCTTTTGACGATGTGCCTTCAAAATCGGTCCCTAAAACTCCTCATGAGTTGTGGACAGGCAGAAGTTTGCATGTTTGTAGGATATCCAAAAGGGACTAAAGGGGGTTATTTCTATAACCTAAAAGAGAATAAAGTCATGGTTTCAACAAATGCAACTTTCCTTTAGGAGAGTTATATGGACGACTTTATGCCTTGAAGCAAAGTGATGCTTGAGGAGTTAAAGAGTGATCCAATCACTCTGGAGGTTCCGAATGAAACCATTTCGATCAGTGTAGAGAAGCTAAACGAACCCGAACAACAACTTAAGGGGCTTCAGCGTAGTGTGAGGATCGGGCGTCAACCCGAGAGGTATATGTTCAATAGGGAGGCCTTCTTGGCTGAATCGGATGAACATGACAAGGATTCTTATACTTACACAAAGGTTATGTGAGATGTTGATTCGAAACTCTAGACAGAGGCCATGAACACAGAGATGAAGTCTATGGAGACCACTCAGGTCTAGGAGCTTGTGGATCTTTCCAAAGGGGTAAAACCCATAGGGTGTAAGTGGATTTACAAGAGGAAAATAGGAATAGATGGAAAGGTCGAAACCTTTAAGGCTAGACTGGTAGCTAAGGGTTACATGCAAAAGGAAGGAATCGATTACGAGAAAACCTTTTCACCTGTAGCCATGCTTAAGTTCATCCAGATTATCTTGTCTATAGCTGCTGCTCTCGACTATAAGATTTGACAGATGGATGTCAAGGTGGCTTTTCTTAATGGCTATCTTGATGAGTCCATTTATATGGAACAACCAGATGGGTTCAAGGTCAAGGATCAAGAGGATAAGGTTTGTAAGCTACTAAAGTCAATTTATGGACTTAAGTAGGCTTCCCGTTTTTGGAACATAAGATTTGATCAGGTGATCAAGACTTATAGGTTCTCACAAAATGTGGATGAGCCATGTGTTTATAAACACATTGAAGATGGGAACGTGATTTTTTTGCTGCTCTATGTAGATGACATTCTGCTAATTGGCAATGATGTTGGGACGTTGTCATCGATCAAATTATGGTTGACCAAGCAGTTTGATATGAATGACTTGGGTGAGGCTAATTTTGTTTTCGGAATCTAGATTTTTCGAGATAGGAAGAACAAAATAATAGCTTTGTCACAAGCCAGCTACATAGATAGAATTCTCAGGAGGTTTGCAATGCAGGATTCCAAGAAAGGTGGGCAGCCATCTAGGTCTGGAATTACTCTTTCTAAAAAAGACTCTCCAAAGTCTGATGAAGAAAGAGGATACATGAAGAAGGTGCCTTATCCTTCGGCAGTAGGTAGTCTCATGTATGTCATGCTTTGCACACGACGGGATATTTGTTATGCGGTCGGGATTATAAGTCGATTTTAGGTGGATCTAGGACCAAACCATTGGGTTGCAGTTAAGCATATATTCAGGTACCTGAGAAAGACTCGAGGGTATATGCTTGTGTACTCGGGTGAGGACTTGACTCCTCTAGGATGGACTGACTTAGATTTTCAATCCTGTTTGGATTCGAGGAGATCAACTTCTAGGTTTGTGTTTACTCTGGGTGACGGTGCCATCAATTGGAGAAGTGTGAAGTAAGATTGCACTTCGGATTCAACAATGGAGGCCAAGTATGTGGCAACTAGTGATGCTTCGAAAGAAGCAGTGTGGCTCCGCAAGTTCCTTGGGGATCTTGAGGTAGTTCCTGGTATGGAAAAGGCAGTATCACAATACTGTGATAACAGTGCAGTGGTAGCTAATGCTAAGGAACCAAGATTTCACAAGAAGAATAAGTATATTGATCAGAAGTATTATGTGATAAAGGACTTAGTCAAGGACGGGCATGTCACGGTGTGCAAAATTGTGTCAGGGGACAATTTTGTTGATCCATTCATGAAGACACTTACTGGGAGAGTCTTCGAAAGGCATGTGGAAGCTATGGGGATGCAAGATTTGTCATATTTACTCACTTAGTGCAAGTGGGAAATTGTTAGACATGTATGCCCTAAAGAGTAAAAATGTAATAAGTTTTTGGAGACATTTTTATCAATAAATAATTCATTTATTATTTATGTGTCAAATCGTGTCCTCTTTACGTTCATATTTGTTAAATGTATGTTAAGCAAACAATAGTCTGAGATTGTCGGTCTAAACCTTTAAGAATTGGGCATATGATGGACAGATTATACAAAAGACACGATTCTTAAGGTGACGGTATAAATCATTAGATCCGCAATCAAGGGAATAAAGTTAGGCACTTTATTCATGTAAAGATTGCTATGTTGTCTATATCCCTATCGGGAGATAGTTTGTCTTGATCATCGGAGGTGGACTCCGTGAACAGAAACATTGGCAAATTGTCATAGGTGACGATGTATTGGATCAGGACATGAAGTAAATTGATTTGGATTAATAATTCTATCTCGGCAATCGATTCACTTTAGACAATCACTTGTATTGTATCTTAATCCTTAGATGAATAGTGGGTTTGTAGTCTTAACTTGCGTCTTTTGATGTACCAAAGGGTGACACCTACATTTTAATAGTGATATGCATGCCGGTACATTGGAGGCATGACTCTTGATAGCGTAAACCTATTATTCATAGATATGGAATCCATAGCTCCTCTTCGGGAGTAGTGATATCCTCTTATATGCGTTATCCTATAATTGGAAAACTAGAGCACTCAACCATTTAGATACATAGGTGTAACTGAATGGTATACCATCATTAGATAGTAAGTTTTTCGATGGTGAGATAATGGGACATAAGATAAAAATAATCGGAAAGGTAAGGCAGAACTTGTCCTTAAGCCGATTATGGATAATCCTATGGGTATACGATACACTATGATATGTCATGGAGACTTAGCTATACGGGCTTTGTAATTCTATAGAGTTCGAGAGTACAGCTCCAAGCTTTTAGTGGAGTAGCATTGGAGATGATAATTATGAAATGTATATCTGGGATATTGGGTTTCATAATTATCTAGAGCTTGAACTATATAGGTCCATTTAGTCCCCTTTGCTAGCTCACAAAATCCTATAACGACATGGCATACTTTTTCAATAATTGGTGACTTATGTCAGATTTATTAAATTGGTTGAAATTTGGAAGAATCAAATAATTCATGTCTGTTTATCGGTTGAATTAATTTGGTGACAAAATTAATTCAAGATATACTTGTTGAATTATTAGGATCGAATAATTCTTGTCTGTTTATCAATTGATCTAATTTTGGATAAATTAAATCAAGATAAACTTCTAAAATTATTAGGAAACTATTTATTATCCTAGAGATTATCTAGATAAAGTTGTTTTAATTAGATAACTTCTCTATTAGGTTATTTGAATTAAAACTAAGGCTTTATCTTATAGAATCTCGGGTGGAAAATAAAAAGATTCACTGAGATTTTTTTTCAACAGTTTGGCATGTCGATCCTAAAGTTTGGCCTGCCGATGGGGCAAGTTTAGCTTGCCTATAAGACATATGGGCCTGCCTATGCGCGAAATAAAAATCAGGCATTTTTACACGGACTTCATCCGATATTGATCCAAATATGATTCTAATTCAAATTTTTGAGACCTTATCTGAAAAGGACTGACCCTAGACCCAACCTCTATAAATAGGGATTAAGTCTCATAAGTTATTTAGATCAATTGAGAGATTAAGAGTGATACTCTACTAGTGAGAATCTAAAAACTCCCCGAGAGCTCTTGTTCACAAATCACAAACTTCTCTCAATTGGTTGGAAGGAGAGTCACCTGGTGGAAGAGCTGTACGTGTGAGCCCACACTCACTCCGATCGTGGATAGAGAATAGCAAAGAAGGCCAGTTAGTTGAGGTCCTTTTGGAACGTTGCTTCTCTTCACTGATTGTAGGAGCTTTTTGACATACAAAGGTTAGTAGGATCTGATTAATTTATGCATATAACATGTCAAACTTATGTTTTGGAAAATACTCTAATATTAAAATTTTAAAATTCCGCTGCGTACTATTTTTCCAACAAAATGTGTGTCTAGTTTATAAATAATTAAAACAGTAAAAATAATATTATGTGATTTTATTTTGAATCTTAATGTGTTCGATAGTGTGTTTTAAGTCTGTAAATATGTCCTACTATATTTTTAGTAATTTCTAAAAATATTTCCAAGTCATAAAAATTATATATGTGCTAAACCGAAAAAGACTAGAAATTTTAGAAGTTTTTATTTATTTTTAATTAATTTTGTGTGTGTTAATGTAAAATAAATATTTTTAATAATTTGTAAATATTATGTTTGTAAAATAATTAATTTTAGTGTGTATGTGAATTTTAGATTTGAAATCTAAAGGAAAAATGGAGTAAAACGGTGCAGAAACGAATGCACCATTAAATAATTAAAAATTCAAATTTTAAAAATGCTGGACACGTGGTGAATTTTTGTCTGTCCAATGCATCTCCGTTTAAATCCCAGCCGTTTGCGTGTCATGCATCTGCCGAGTCCCATTAGTGTGGTCCACATGTCGATCCGTGATTGAAGCGTGCACAACATGCACCTACAAGCCTCCAGAGTCAGTCAGGGAATCTCAAACTACATCGAATTGTGTGCGGGTGCTTTCACGAGTGTGCATCCTGTCAACCGTAGGATCTTCTAACCTTGACTGCTCGACGGTCCACATTTGCGGTCCCACTAGTCCCACTGGGCCCATTTTATTCAGCGATGCCAGCCCTTTGGATCGTGTCTACAATGGTCCAAATCGAATCTTGACCGATCTGTCAGTCACTGCGAAGCAAAGAATTACAAACAAATTCTTAGATTCTGAAGAAAGGCCCAGCGCGAAGAAAAAGAAGGGGAAAATTGGCCTAGTTTTTCAACACTTGAACAGTAAAAATAATTAAAAGAATATCTAAATAGTAACTATTTCATGCCTATAAATATCAAGGTATTCCTCGGTTTTGCATGTCCCCTCTCGCAGCATGAGATCAATACTGCTGCTTAGTTTAGTTTTTTTAGTTTAATTTTTATTTTAGTTTTTAGTCTAGTTTCTTGTAAAATATTTCTCAGTTTATGTTGTAAAAATTATGCCCAATAATATCAGTAGTACTTTATTAATTCTGTCTTTTTAATTTCCTTTTTTATTGAGGGGAGAAGGGAAAATTCTAGTAAAATTACCTTAAATATTTTTTATTTTTCTTAGTTTTCTAAGCAGTTGTAATGCCAAAATATTTTCTTAAAAAATTTAGGATTTCAATATTTTCTTAGCTAGAACTCTGCCAAAATTACGGTTTTGATCTATCGATGACATAGACTAGCACGGATAATGCTTGGAAAGACCTTAATTACTCATAGACAGAGAATGGCTTAGTAAATGCTTAACTTACTGTCTTGGTTGTTATTTTAGTTAAGTTATGTTGAAATGCTGCCCATTTATTAAGTTGTATTTCTGCTACATTATAGACATGAAATGGCACAATAAATGCTTGGTAACTCCTGATTTATTGTCGACATAGGATGGCATAGTGTATACTTAAATCAACTAATAAATAAAAAGAAAAACTAAAATATATTTAAGATAATTGTCAGAATGAAACCTATAAACCTTAGCCCTATTATTATTGCTGTTTTATTTCTTTAAATTGCCGTCATTACTTTGCTTAAGTTATTTTAAATTATCTACACTTATTGTTAAAGTTTCATTTTAATTTTGTTTACAATTCTTGTTATTAAAGTTCTAAATTATCAAAAACAAAGTATGAAAAATGCTGTAAAAATGTGTAAATATTGTAAATATATTCTGTAAATAATAAATATTAATCCTCAAATTTTTCAGCTTAAATAAAAAGAAAAGGTTAATATAATATATGTACTGGAACTGAATAAATCCTTTCATGTGGGTTCGACCTCGGATTCACTGACTAAATATTACTTGAAACAACCTTATGCTTGGGGTTATTTTAGAGTGCTTTAATAGACATGAGATCAATCACTATATGCTTTGATTTCGTCGAGCTCCTATTGTTGTTGGAATATAAAATTGTTGACTTATTGTCACCAAATAACTTGAGTGGTCTTTGAATACTGTCCACTATGCGTAGCCCTGTGACAAAATTTCACAGCCATATTCCATGATTGGACACCTCATAACATGCTATGAACTCTACCACCATGGTAGAAGATGCTATAAGAGACTATTTTGCACTCTTCTAGGAGATAGCACCTCCAACCAAAAGGTAGACATAGCCCGACATAGATTTCATACTATCTTGGTATCCAGCATAATTGGAGTCAGTATACCCAATGATCTCAAGCTATTCTGACCTCCGATACGTGAGCATGTAGTCCTTTGTTCTCTATAAATACCTCAAGACTCGTTTGGCTGCTATCTAATGATCCTTTCCAAGATTGCTTAAGTATCTGCCCAACATCCCTGTAACGTATGCAATATCTGGTCACGTACAAACCTGAGCATACATCAAACTCCCTACTACTGATGCATAAGGAATCTTCTGCATTTCCTTAACCTCAAAATCATTCTTATGGGTATTGATTGAGACTAAACATGTCTCCCTTAGCTACAGGGGTATCACCTGGTTTACAATCCTACATGCCATATCTTTGGAGAACCTTTTCGATATAGCCCTTTTGTAATAATCCTAGAATACTCTAAGAGTGATCTCGGTGTATCTATATAGCCAACACAAAAGAAGCGTCACCAAGATCCTTCATCTCAAATTTCTTTGATAGAAATCCATTGGTTTCATGCAATAAGCCTATATCGTTGCTAACAAGTAAAATGTCATTGACATATAAAACCAGGCAAATATACTTGCTCCCATTGAACTTGTCGTATATACAATCATCGACCAAATTCATCTCAAAACCGAACGAGATGATAACCTGATGAAATTTGTAATACCACTGATGAGAAGCTTGCTTAAGCCCATAAATGGATTTCTTTAGTTTGCAAACCATCTTCCTCGCATCTCCTGACACAAAGTTTTCCAGTTGCACCATATAGATTATTTCATCAATGTCATCATTGAGAAACACAGTCTTAACATCCATCTGATGAAGCTCAAGATCAAAATGCGCCACTAATGCCATTATAATCCTAAAAGAGTCTTTTGCAGAAACCGGAGGGAAAGTCTCTTTATAGTCGATGCCTTCTTTCTATGTAAAGCCTTTAGCGACAAGGCGAGCCTTATATCTTTCCACGTTGCCTTTCGAATCCCTCTTGGTCTTAAATATCCATTTGCAACCAATGGGTTTCGCACCTTCAGGCAATGGGACAAGATCCCAAATGTCATTGTCCTTCTTAGATTTTATCTCTTCATTCATGGCTTCAATCCACTCTTGAGATCTAGAACTTTCCATGTCTTAACGAAAATTGATTGGATCATCTTCCACCACACCAATGTCAAACTCATGTTCTTGGAGAAATACAATGTAATCATCTAGCACTACACTTCTCCTTTCTCTAGTGGATCTCCTTAATGGCATAGGTTCTTGAGGTCGTTGAGTTTGTTCTTTTGGAACAATTTCTGGAACAGGAGGTTCTCCGACATTGTCTTGATTTGAATTTGCTTCTTGAACAATGTCAAGAATAGAAACTTGATCAATGAGAATAACAGCTATGGGAATATCAACATATTCCTCTTCAAAGACAAAGTCCCTAACCATATCCCCCTGCAAACTCAACATCCTCAAAAAACTGGGCATTTCTCGTCTCAAAAATCGACTTAGTTGTAGGATCATAAAACTTGTACCTCCTGGATCTTTCAAAGTATCCAATAAAATAACAACTTACCATCCTTGAGTCTAGTTTCTTTTATAAGGCCTTTCCTCAACTAGTGATCCCCAAACATGCAGATGCTTTAGACTAGGCTTCTTGCCCGTCCAAAGTTCATAAGGGGTTTTGGTAGTTGCTTTAGTTGGAACCCTATTGAAGATATATGCTGTAGTCTTAAGCGCTTCTCCCTAGAGTGATTTTGGTAAGGTAGAATGAGAAATCATACTCCTCACCATGTCCTTAAGAGTCTTGTTTCATCTTTCAGCAACACCATTCATAGTGGACGAACCCGGCATAGTGTACTGTGGGATGATACCGCTTTCCTCTAGGTACTTAGTAAACGGTCCTAGACGTTGTTCACCTAAACTGTCATATCTATCGTAGTACTCATCACCACGGTCAGATCTGACGTTTTGAATCCTTTTGCTGAGTTGGTTTTCAACTTCAACCTTATAATTTTTGAACACATCCAGTGTCTGTGACTTTTTGTGAATGAGATATATGTAACCATATCTAGAAAAATCGTCTATGAACGTTATGAAATATTGTTGACCATTCTAAGAAGCTGTAGGGAATGGCCCACAAATATCTGTATGTATAAGTTCTAAGACATCCAAAGTCCTATTGGCTTCAAATCTCCTTTTATTGGTTTGTTTTCCCTTAATACAGTTAACACAAATATCAAAATCTATAAAGGCTAAGGGGTCGAGAAATTCGTCTAACACAAGTCTCTCTATTCTCCTTCTAGAGATATGACCTAATCTCTTGTGCCATAATGCAACTGAATTCTCATTAGTTAATTTTCTCTTTATACCTCGTGTACTTAATTGCAGGGATTCATTAAATGAAGCAATTGTATCAAG
>CAMOHE010029646.1:0-18771 GCA_946598075.1 Artocarpus hirsutus | reverse complement strand
AATTGTATCAAGTAAATAAAGATTATCATAACCTGATAAAGAACCGGAACCAACTAATTTTGAATCATGAAACAAACTAAATTTTCCATTTCCAAATGAACAAGAATAACCAGATTTATCCAAAGCAAAAAAAAATCAAATTTCATCTAAAAGACGGTACAATAAATGTTTCATCAAGATCCAAATAAATCCAATATTTAATGTTAATCTAAATTTTCCTATTGCTTCAACTTCAACCTTCTTGCCTTTGCCTACGTAGATATATCTTTCACCATCATTTGGCTTTTGGTATCTCAGGCATCCCTACATAGACACACTGATGTGAGTAGTTACACCAGAATCCATCCACCAAGTGTGTTTAGGTACCGAAGCTAAATTAACCTCAGAACAAACCAAATTAAGAAGCATACCATTTCTGGCATGCCAAGCGTGATAATTGGTGCAATGCTTCTTCTTATGTCCTGTAGCTCCATAGAAGAAACAACCCATACCTTCTGAAACAACCGATCTCTTTTGTTGTTTCTTTTGTGGTGCCGTAATTGTAGCTTTGTAATGCCCTGGAATTAATTAAGTGTAGTTAGAATGTAAAATGGTGGATTAGTGTGTCATAATGAATATTTTAAACATAATTTGATCATTTCGTTGAATTTTTAAATTTATGATATTTTTGGTTATTTTAATGATTTTTAATCACTCTTAATTATTTTTAATTTCTATTTTAAATACTAAAAACAAAACAATTTGTCAAATGACCAACATGTCCTACTTTGGAAAACCACGTGCGGGACGTGGTATTGAATACTACCTTCCTTTTCTTTATAAAAACCTCACTCTCCCTCTCTCTTTCTCTCTTTCTCGTCATCCTCCCTCTCTTTCTTTCTCTCGGTTTCACACTCTCTCCCTCGTTTTTCTCTCAAAATTTTGAAACGAAAATATCCTAAGCTTTGGGTTAGTGGATTGAAGGCTCAGGAATGCGGTTTAGCAACTACAAACCCGATTTAAAGCCTTAATTCGAGGTTAGTTTCTAAATTTTAAAAATTTTTCAATTTCTTAAACTTCTTGGTATTTTGAAATTTAAGCTTTTCTAAGCTTAGAAAACCGTCAATCTAGGGTAGATGAACTTAGAATAACTAGAATACAAACTTTGTTTGATCAAAAATAGATTTAAATCAAGATTTTTCATTTTCCTCCATTTTTCTCTATTTTTGGATTTTTCTAAAAATTTTGTTTAAAACTTGTTTAAAAGCATTAAAAAGTAATCTACCATGTTTTTCTATCAATTATGATCATTACCCATGCCTGAGAATTGAGAAAACAAGTTGAAATTGAAGATTTAGGCTCGGGGAGGCCAAAACCTGTGCTTGGAAAATTCTAGAATTTTTTCAAATCGGTAGGCTGAAGTTCATGTTCAGCAGGCCGGATTCATGAATTTGGCAGGCCGGATTCATACGACCGGCAAGCCCAATCTAGGAAAGTTCAGCCGACCAAACCTGGACCTTCGGTAGGCCGAACGAAGGGACCGACAAGTCGACCAGACATGGTGAAATTTTGTGATTTTTCACTCGTTTTCATCGTTTTGAAATCCGATTGAAATTTTAACTTTCTAAAATGATTTCATAAACCTAAATGGCACACTAGGACATCATGAGATGATTTAGGAACATAGGATATCTCAAGTTAGATACTGATAAACTAAGTTATTATACATTTAAGGTTGTACGTGGATCCGCGGAGCTAACGTATAGCGGACCGGGATTTCAGTGTGAGACATCGACATGAGTATTGAGGCAGGACTTTTACCCCTTCCTTGGTAGCTAGTTTAAAATGTTTTGGCCTCAAAAGAATTTTTAACAAAAAGTTTTCAAATGATTGGTTGAAAATATATTTTTATTGAATGAATGGTTGAAAATATATTTTTATTTGCCGATTTCATAAATGGTAGAATTGAGGTAATTTTTATAATAAATCTCATAATGAATGTAAATCGTTATATTTGGTAAAAAGAAATTTTTATAATTATATAAAGATATATATAATTATATTTAAGGGCATGATGTCATATTAGAGATCGGGTCGTGTAATGCGCGACCTTGGGGGCAGGTCCCGAAACCCAGCTAGGCCACTGCGGTGACGATTTACATATGGTTTGCCTAAGAAAAAAATATTATTCTTTCTGATCGACCTATAAAATTGTTTTGGTAAGATAAGTCTTTATTGGATTCTTATTTACGCATTTATTTAATTATTTATTTATTTATTTATTTACTCATTCAAGTTCATTTTCTAAATATTTTCTTGATTAATGAAATTTCTTTTAAAATTAAATGTTTTAAATAAATAGTCCTGCTGAGCCTTTCGCTCACGTTTTATTTGTTTTAAAACCTTTCCCCTAGGTAGATTTCAGCTTAGGTTGATAAGGAGTCCACGGACAGAATGCACGGGCAGTAGAGGGACTAAGTAGGTTAGTTAAATTATATAAATCAAGGCATGTAATTTTCTAACTCTTCCTCTTTATTTGGACTATGATTGTAATATATATTGTCAATACTATGTGTGTGTACAAGATGTGGGTCAGTGGGACCTATTCTCGTTCCTCCGTAGTTTTTGTCATCTTTTCCTTATTGTTTATTTTATTATTCTTATTTGTTTAAATATTATAACTGCTTGTTTCTAAAATGGTTTTAAAATTATCACATTTTTATAATTAATTCCTATTCTAAAATTCATATTTTAATTAAATTTCTATTTAATTAACTTAATTAATCCACCACGTCACCTCTCGTACCCCAGAGCGTGGTATTAGAGCTCAAGGTTGTGAACCTTGGGAATTGTGCACACATAGGTACGACAATGAAATACCACTGACAGTCTAAATTTTGTTTTCAAAAGTGAAAGAATGGCACTTAAACGACGCTTGACAGCTGACACCGAGTTCGGGAATGAGGAGGGCATGATGAGGGCCATGTTTGCTGCATTTTGACAAATAGTAGCAAGGGCAAGACCGGATGATTTCGAGGCTAGTCGTTGGCATACATACTTTAAGGAGTTCTAGCGTACGTCTATACCAACTTTCGAAGGAACTGGGGACCCGTAAGTGGTAGAATATTGGCTAGATTCAATCGTGAAGCATCTGGATACTCTTGGTGTGCCAACGAAATATCACGTGGAATTTGCAGCATACAAGTTTGAAAGTGGTGCCAATACTTGGTGGAAGCAAGCAAAGCGCCTAAAAAACAATGGTAATATTGACTGGGACAGGTTTGAGGAGCTGTTCTATGATTGCTACTTTTCGCAGCGATACAGGGACCAAAAGGCAGCATAATTCTATAGGTTGCAGTAGGGTGATATGTTAGTTTAGAAATACGAGGTGAAGTTCAATGAATTGGCCAAGTTTGCTCAATCTGCAGTGGCATCGGAGCTTGAGAAGTATATCAAATTCCAGGAAGGACTCAAAGCCCCTATCCGATGATAGTTGTTTGCCTTACGACTCAGGAACTTTGGAGAGCTTGTGTCATCAGCAATATCAATGGAGAATGACTACGCACAGTACTATGAGAATCGATCCAAGATGTCAGGAGGATCATAGAGGAGCGGCAGGAGGAGCATTAGTAGTCGACCGACTTTGGAAAAGAACAAATAGGGTGGCTTGAACAATGGCAACAGTAGTTCATCCAACAGCAGGCATAGCAACCCCTACAGCTTCCATTGCCATTATTGCCAGCAGTCAGGACACATCAAGAGGAATTGTCCGATCAGGAGTGCTCGCCTAGGACTTCAGACCGGAGAAGGAGCTAGTCATTAGCCCCAACTTCAGACTATACCTTAGTCTCAACAATACCCTCAGCTTCAGTACCATCAGTTCTCTCCCCAACAACTGCCATATTTAACACAAGGACACCAACCATAGAACTTTTAGCGTAATGTCCCTCAGTACCAAGCGTCGAGTATAGCCAATGTGCAGTCGCCATCATCGCAGCAGTATCAGCCAACTAACCCAGGATCTAGTAGTGTTGGTAGAGGAAAAGGGAAAGCTCCAGTATACGTTCATGTGATGACATCAAGGAGTTCAGATGTTTAGACTAGTAACGTGGTTATCGATGGTACGATTATGGTTTCTTAGTCTTTAGCACACGTGTTATTTGATACTGGTGCCACTCATTCTCTCATTTCAAGCTGTTTTGTACATGCCTTGGGATTAGAGATAAAAGAGTCTAATGACCTCTTAGTTATAGCTTTATCCTTGCGGTGGGTGTGTGTAAATAGTGTTTGTAAAGCCTGTAAAATAAAAATTGGGGATGAGATCTTGAAAAGTGATTTGATTATAATCTCTATGAGATTATATGATGTAATCCTAGGGATGGACTGGTTGTCCAGATATAATGCAGTGGTAGACTGCTAACTCAGGAAGGTAACCCTAGTGTCAATTAGGGGGACATAATCACTTACTAGGGTGGCGGTGATCGATTAATGAGTGAGCGTCTCGTAAGGGCATGTCTTGGAGGGCGAAAGAACGTAGCTTGCTATGCCTTTCTCATGAATTTAGAAGGAGAGCCCAGTGTTTTCAGAGAATATGTAGTGATTCCAATGGTGGATGAATTCGAAGATGTCTTCCCCGACGAGCTACGAGGATTGCCACCGCATCGGGAGATTGAATTTGGCATTGAATTGTTTCCAAAGACAGCACCAATTTCCATAGCACCTTATCGGATGGCACCGGCGGAGATAAAAGAACTCAAAAAGCAGTTTCAGGAGCTTGCTGATAAGGGATACATCCAAAATAGTACATCACCATGGGGAGCACCGGTTTTGTTTGCAAAGAAGCATGATAGGACTCTCAAGTTTTGTATAGATTATCGACAGTTGAATCGGGTCACAGTAAAAAACAAGTATCCTTTGCCCATGAATGATGAGTTGTTTCATCAGTTGGGAGGCTCATGGTATTTCTCAAAGATAGATTTAAGATCAAGATATCATCAACTCAGGATTAAGGAAGATGACATCCTAAGACAGCTTTTAGGACTCGGTATGGACATTTTGAATTTCTGGTGATACTGTTTGGATTGACGAATGTTCTGGCAGCTTTCATGGATTTGATGAACATGATATTCAGGCCTTATTTAGATCAGTTTGTGATTGTGTTCATCAATGACATTTTGGTCTATTCTAAGACTTGGGAGGAGCATGAGCAGCATCTCAGAATCGTGCTTCAGACTCTGTAGGAGCACCAATTGTATGCCAAGAAAGCAAAGTGTGAGTTTTGGTTAACAGAGGTCAAATTTCTGGGTCATGTCATCTCCGAACATGGTATCTCAGTGGATCCGTCAAAGATAGAAGCCATAATGGAATGAGAATGACCGAGGAATATGGCAAAGATCTGTAGCTTCTTGGGACTTGTAGGATATTATAGGAAATTTGGAAAGACTTTTCGAAGATAGCAGCACTGTTGACAAGATTGGTCAGGAAGAATGTCAAGTTTGAGTGGAACGAAGAATGTGAGTTCGCTTTTCAAGAATTGAAGAATCGGTTGACTTCAGCACCAGTGTTGATTATTCCCAATAATGAAGAGCCGTATGAAGTTTATACGAATGCTTCAGGATGTGGACTCGGGTGTGTGTTGATGCAGTGTGGACGCGTGGTAGCATACGGATCGAGACAGCTATGACCCTAGGAGCAAAACTATCCCACTCATGACTTAGAGCTCGCGGCAGTGATTCACATGCTGAAGATCTGGAGATGTTATCTATATGGGGCGACATTTCAGCTTTTCTCCGACCATAAGAGATTGAAATATTTGTTTACTTAGAGGGATTTGAACTTGAGGCAGCAAAGATGGATAAAGTACATAGAGGATTATCATTTCACGCTACAGTACCATCCTGGAAAAGCTAATGTCGTCGCAGATGCACTTAGTTGAAAGTCTTCAGGGATTCTCATTTGTTTGGCTCTTGAGGACTAGAAGAGGGATGCAACAGTGAGTGAGTTCAGGCTACAGTATCATGAAGACTATGATCGCGTTTTGGTGTACCATATGGATATGACCCCAGCTCTTATTCAGATGGTGAAGTAGAATCAGTGACAAGACCAGCACCTTCAGGGAATCTGGACGCGGATTCAGAACGGAGAGCAATTTGAAGAATAGAGGATACATGCAGATGGATTGTTGTACTGCAGGGAGCATTTAGCAGTTCCAACAATCACAGAAGTAACAAAGGCTGTTATAGACGAAGCCCATAAGTCTCAGTTTGTCATTCATTCGGGAAGCACGAAAATGTACTGTGATTTAAGAGGCAATATTGGTGGAGAGGTACGAAGAAGGATATTTGGGAATACGTGGCCAAGTGTGCGACTTGTCTTCATGTAAAAGCTGAGCATCAGAAGCCAGTAGGTCAGCTTCAACTGCTTCCTATTCTAGGGTGGAAATGGGAACACGTGACATGGATTTTCGTACCAGATTGCCAAGGACGGAGCAGCGGCACGATGCAATTTGGGTCGTGGTCGACAGGTTAACAAAGTTAGCTCATTTCTTTCTGTTCAGGTTGACATGTTCGAGGAGGATTCTTAAGGAGTTATACCTGTAGAACATAGTAAGATTGCACAGAGTTCCCCTGTCCATCACATCAGATAGAGACACTAGAATTAATGCCAAGTATTGGAGAAGCTTTCAGGAGGCTTTGGGTACAGATTTGAATTTTAGCACAGCGTTTCATCCTCAGATTGATGGGCAATATGAGCGGGTTATTCAGATTCTCGAAGACATGCTACGTGCTTGTGCGTTAGATTTCGACGGGAATTGAAAAAAGATTTGCATTTGGCAAAATTTGCATACAACAACAACTATCAATCAAGTATTGGTATGGCACCGTTTGAAGCATTATATGAACAACCATGTCGGTCACCAGTGTGTTGGGCTGAACCAGAAGATAGAGTTATTATTGTGCCAGATGAGATTTGCGATGGCAATGAGAAATCGTCGTGATTCGAGATCGATTGAAAGCAACTCAAAGTCGATAAAAGAGTTACTTGGATAGGAGACGTCGACCCTTGGAATTCAAGGTAGGAGAATTTGTACTCTTGAAGGTATCTCCTCACAAGGGCATTTTGCGATTCAGAGTAAGTGGAAAACTCGCACCACGATATATTGGACCGTTCGAGATTACCCAACATGTTGGTGTGGTTGCTTATCGACTCAACCTTCCTCTGAAACTTTCACATGTTTACGACATATTCCATGTGTCGATACTTTGGAAGTGTCCACCTGAGTTGGATAAGAACGTTTCGTACCAAGACGTACAGATTTAGGAAGACACAACGTATGAAGAAGTGCTTACCCAGATCATTGATTGTAAAGTGATTAGTTTGTACCGTCATGAGATCCCGTTAGTAAAGGTCGTGTGGCAGCATCACGGAGTTGATGAAGCCACTTGGGAATGAGAGTCGAGTATGCAGGAGATGTATCCTCATTTGTTTGGTTTTTGAATCAATTTGTAAATTTTGAGGACGAAATTTTTTTTAGGGGTGGAGAGTTGTAACACCTCAGAATTAATTAAGTGTAGTTAGAATGTAAAATAGTGGATTAGTGTGCCATAATGAATATTTTAAACTTAATTTGATCATTTCGTAAAATTTCTAAATTTATGATATTTTTGGTTATTTTAATGATTTTTAATCACTCTTAATTATTTTTAATTTCTACTTTAAATACTGAAAACAAAACAACTTATCAAATGACCAACACGTCCCACTTTGGAAAACCACGTGCGGGACATGGTATTGAAAACTACCTTCCTTTTCTTTATAAAAACCTCACTCTCCCTTTCTCTTTCTCTCATTCTCGTCACCCTCCCTCTCTCTTTCTTTCTCTCGGTTTCACACACTCTCTCTCATTTTTCTCTCAAAATTTCAAAATGAAAATCGATCCCAAGCTTCGAGTTAGTGGATTGAAGGCTCAAGAACACGGTTTAGCAACTACAAACTCGATTTAAAGCCTTGATTCGAGGTTAGTTTCTAAATTTTAAAACTTTTTTAATTTTTTAAATTTCTTGGTATTTCAAAATTTAAGCTTTTATAAGCTTAGAAAACCGTCAATCTAGGTAGATGAACTTAGAATAACTAGAATACAAACTTTGTTTGATCAAAAACGGATTTAAATCAAGATTTTTCATTTTTTTTCATTTTTCTCTATTTTTGGATTTTTCTAAAAATTTTGTTTAAAACTTGTTTTAAAGCATTAAAAAGTAATCTACCATGTTTTTCTATCAATTATGATCATTACCCATGCCTGAGAATTGAGAAAATAGGTTGAAACTGAAGATTTGGGCTTGGAGAGGCCGAAACCTGTGCTTGAAAAATTTTAGAATTTTTCTAGATTGGTAGGCCAAAGTTCATGTTCGTCAGGCTGGATTCATATGACCGGCAAGCCGAACCTGGGAAAGTTCGGTCGACCAAACCTAGACCTTCGGCAGGCCGAATTAAGGGACCGACAAGCCGACCAGACATGGTGAAATTTTATGATTTTTCACCCGTTTTCATCGTTTTGAAATCCGATTAAAATTTCGACTTTATAAAATGATTTCATAAACCTAAATGGCACACTAGGACACCATGAGATGATTTAATAACATAGGATATCTCAAGTTAGTTACTGATAAACTAAGTTATTATACATTTAATGTTGTACGTAGATCCGCAGAGCTAACGTATAGCAGACTAGGATTTCGGTGTGAGACACCGACATGAGTATCGAGGTCAGACTTCTACCCCTTCCTTGGTAGCTAGTTTTAAATGTTTTGGCCTCAAAAGAATACAAAAAGTTTTCAAATGATTGGTTGAAAATATATTTTTATTGAATGAATGGTTGAAAATATATTTTTATTTACTGATTTCATAAATAGTAGAATTGAGGTGATTTTCATAATAAACCTTATAATGAATGTAAATGGTTATATTTGGTAACAAGATATTTTTATAATTATAGAAAGATATATATAATTATATTTAAGGGCATGATGCCATATCAGAGATCGGGTCGTGTAGTGCCCGACCTTGGGGGCAGGTCTCAAAATCTAGCTGGGCCACTACGGTGGTGATTTACATATGATTTGCCCAGGAAAAAAAATGTTATTCTTTCTGGTCGACCTATAAAATTGTTTCGGTAAGATAAGTCTTTATTGGATTCTTATTTACATGTTTATTTAATTAATTAATTATTTATTTACTCATTCAAGTTGATTTTCTAAATATTTGCTTGATTAATGAAATTTCTTTTAAAATTAAATGTTTTAAATAAATAGTCCTACTGAGCCTTTCGCTCATGTTTTATTTGTTTTAAAACATTTTCCCTATGTGGATTTCAGCTTAGGTTTGAAGAGGAGTTCACGGACAGAACTCACGGGCAGTAGAGAAACTAAGTAGGTTATTTAAATTATATAAATCAAGGCATGTAATTTTCTAACTCTTCCACTTTATTTGGACTGTGATTGTAATATATATTGTCAGTACTGTATGTGTGCACAAGATGTGGGTTAGTGAGACCCATTCTCGTTCCTTCGCAGTTTTTGTCATCTTTTCCTTATTGTTTATTTAATATTCTTATTTGTTTAAATATTATAACTGCTTGCCTCTAAAATGGTTTTAAAATTAGCACATTTTTATAATTAATTCCTATTCTAAAATTCATATTTTAATTAAATTTCTGTTTAATTAACTCAATTAATCTGCCACAACACCTCCTATACCCCAGGGCATAATATGCTTCCTTATCCTTCTTTCTTTTCTTCCCTTTGTCCTTGGAAGTATTGGCCAAGTGAGCACTCTTTGTCTTTTCTTGCTTCAGCCTTTCCTCTTCTTGCACACAATGTAAGATGAGCTCGTTAAGAGACCAAGTCTCCTTTTGGCAGTTATAGCTCACCTTAAACTGACTGAATTGTGTAGGAAGAGATATAAGAAACAAATGCACTAGCAAGTCCTTAGAATAGATCAAGCTTAAGTGCTCTCAATTTTAAAACAAAATGAGACATTTCCATGATGTACTCTTGATGTTCCCTTTACCTCTATATCTCATTGAGATGAGGCTTGCCAAAAGTGTAATTGTTTTAGCTTTTTCTTTTTTGGCAAATCTCTTCTTAATGTCCTCAAGGAACTCTTTGGCTGTCTTTGTTGTTTCTGATATAATGCCCCTAAATGCTTTTGGAATGGCCTTCTTCATGATCATCATACACATACAATTTGATTTCTCTCACCTTTTCATGTCCCTCTTCTCATCAGAGGAACTCTTATCTGTAAGAGGTGTAGGAGAAGGAACCCTTAACGTAAGGTCGAGATCCATGACTCCGGGAACTATAAGTAGGTTCTCTTGCCATGATTTGAAGTTATTACCATTCAGTATAGGAATTGAATTGATGTTGGCGGTAATATTTGAGGCAGAACTAGTAGCTGAATCAGAGAACAAAATAAACAAACCAAAAACAAGCTCACATAAGAATCCAAAATAAAAATAATAAATCCAAATAAAGGTAAACCTATTTCAAGATATCGGGCACTCCATTAATAACAATGTTAGCTTAAACCATGACGAATTCTTCATTGCAAGTGTCTTGGACAAAACTTTTGAAATTGATGTTATTTTCTCAATGGTTTCCCGTCTTGCTTTTGCGATCTTCTTGTGTGCCTTTGCCTTGGTTGTGCTTATTTTCATTTCTAACTTATCTAATGCTCTACCATGCTTCTTCACAAGTTTGCTCTGTCAAAGTGGACATGAAAATGAGTGAGCAAAAATAGAGTGCCACATTGTATTATTGTTCGCCAAGCAAAAAAGCAAAAAAAGTAGTGCAACTATTACCATTTTGAGAAACAAGCGACAAGTTCTACTGGTTTTGCTTCATTGGTCCATCAATAAGGTCCATGATCTTAACAAGTAACAATAGAATCTTGGTAAGAAGCAATAAATATTTTACTTCTCGCTAACTACTCTTCTTTTTTCCTATTATTTTCTAATTTTGTCTTATTATAAGGGTTTATTACATGAATACAGATTAGTTGCTACCCTTCTTTTAATCTTGTTGTATAAACGAAGCCTAGATCAGAACAGCCTTATACCTCAAATTTCATCACCGCCTCCATAGCCTTGTTGGTATGCTTGAGTTCCCATTTACATATATCTGCTTCTTTTCTTTTTAACTTGCCAAGAGATTGCTAAGTAAATTTCTTCCAAGAAAAAAAGAAAAGAAAAGAGGAGTTTACTGTAGTGTTGGATTTTCTCACCAGTCCATAATCTCCATTTGTTTAGCGTCTCTCCATGCTTCTATCTCAGCCTTAGGGATGTCAATAGGGTGGGATGGGCTGGGTTTTGTACTGACCTGCCCTGTTTTCCAACCCGCCTTGCAACAACCTACCCTGCTATTTTTGCGATGTGGTGCTGGTCAAAACTAGCAGGTTCGAGGGCCCCGCCCCACAAACCTACTTACTTAAAAAAGAAAAAAACTAGATTAATTTTTTTAATGCTCCTAGGATAGCTTTTCGTTCACCATGGTTTTTGTAGAGTTTGGGAACTTCAGGAAAAAAAAAGAGATGAAATAATTGAAACGAAAGTTCGTCATATGACATAACTTTTAGTATTTTAATTTTAAAAAATAAATTAATGTTGGTATTGTTGTCCAGGTTTAATTATTTCCCATTTTTCAGATTTAATGTTGTTCTATAATTTCCTACCCCATTGATGAAGATCTAGACGGAGGAAATCTAATGGGGATTTAGCGAAAATTGATTAATTTTCTACCCCCTATGAACGAGCGGTATTTTTTGGTTTATAGCTTTGTCTAATGTATTGCATTACTGATTTAGGATCTAGATTTTCAAGATTCTTCAAATATATATGGTATATTTCTTTTCTCATTTCTTTATTCTCAGGTCTGCAATGTCCAAATTTAATTAAACACGTTTAGTATACAAATTTGGTGAATTAGTGTCTAATTACAAATTAATACTAAATTAATTTTTACCATTTATTAAATTGTTTTTTAAATAAACTTTTGGTATTTATTTAACCTCAAATCAGATTGAAAAAAAAAAAAAACAATTTCATAATGACCAACAAGTCTCCTCTAACATTTACTCAGACAAGCATGTGAGAATGAGTCTTGAAACTCAAATACTCAGACAACTATGAGACTTCTCTCATTAGAAACCATATGCTGCCTATGGTTATTTCTTGAACCAACTTAGAGAAATACTCAGAATTTTTCCACTTCCTTCACATCTCTTTCTTCCTCTCTTCTCTATGTCTCCTCCTCTTACTTTCCTTCTTCTAGACACTCATTTTACTTCTAAAGAACAGAGCATAAAAACTTCATTTCCAGTCAAGGAAACCCAAGTTGAAGCTACCAACTCAAGCCAAGTCCTTAAATCCAAGGTTAGAAGTACTTTTATTAGATTAATAAACTTATATTCTAAAGATTTCATCTTTTGAATTTATGCTCAAATTCATGTTCAAACACTTGAGTAATATCTTCATTATAGTATTTTCATTTTAAGCATATTTTGTCAAAATCAAAGCATGCATGTGATGATCCGAGCTTGAATGAACTTAACCCATGTTTTATCTGAGTTTCTAGATTTATTACAAACTCAAATTCAAGCTTCATTTGAACTAAAACCAGATTAAGAGTAGTTTTAATATTTTTGTTCAATTTTGGAATTAATGCAAAAATACATAAAAATTTTGGGAAAGTGTACGATATTCTATAATTTCTGTACATTATCCATGCTCTAGGACTTGTTGAAACAGGTTAGTTTGAGCTTTGAAGCTCAGAACTATCGAAATTGAAATCTAAAAATTTTCTAGATTATGACCAATTCATAAGCTAAACTCATCCAACCGACAAGTCAAACTCAATAGGTTTGGAAGGCCGGACTTATTCAGTCCGACAAGCTGACCATACAGTCTGAATTTTTTAGATTTTCAATTGGTCATCAAGCTAGACTCAGCCAACTAGCAGGCCGACCGTGTAGTCCAATTTGGCAGATTTTGTCCGTTAGTTTTTATTGTTTTGTGACTGAGAAATGTTTTAAAGATTACGTTTTGTGTTCAAAAACACTAAAAATATAAAGATTGCATACATGATTATTTTGAGTCAAAAGGCACACTAAAGAACCATAAACTAACATACTAATGTGGAATGTTCAAGTTTAGACATTAATGTATTTAGTCTACACCTAAGGTTGCTCGTTGTCTTTTGCAGCTAACGTATAGCGAGACTAGATTACGGTGTAGATGTGATCATACTAGAGAACAAGGTAGGACTCTATACCTTTTTCTTGATAACTATGATTTTAAATAAGTCTTGGCCACACTTTATATTCTTAAAATATTTTTACGAATTGAATAGTATATGTATAGTTATTTATAAGAGATATTAGATATGAGCATAATGAATGATTGATAATAAATGTAAAATGATAACTCAGTAAAAGTATACTAAGTGAATGATATGATTAATTGATACTAAACACCGAACGGACTAAGAATCCCCGCTTGGATGAATATTAAGTTCATGATGCCGCATACATAAAGATCAGGTCGTGTAGAGAGCAACATTGGGGGCAAGCCCTAAAACCTGGTCCAGGCCACTATGATAGTGATTATATTAAGCTTTGCATGTAAAATGAATAATGATGTATGATTTGAGATAAATCACAAGACATGGATAGCAAGCGCATATATATATTTAATGATTTACTAGTTCCTTTGAATTGCATTTAATTTTATTTATTTTATTTTATTTTATAAATGATGATTTGGAAACTCAAGTTCTACTGAGCCTTTCGTTCATAATTTCTACTATTTTATTTTAAATTCCCCCTCCATATGGTTCACAATACACTCTCAAGTAAAGCTCTGCTTATCTACTCATGTGGTCTGTGAGTTAATAGTCTATCTGTTTTTTTTCCAAGGCATGTAATAATAAGACATAAATTATGCACTTTGATTATATTGTGTTGGACTATAGTTATGTTGTATTTCTGTTATGTCTGTATTATGTGTGCACCGTGGGAGGTCCGATGGGACCTAGACTACTCTAAAGGATTTTACATTTTCAGTTTATTTTGAGGTTATTTTAGTAGTTATCTTGCGGTATGTTTTAATATTAGAATATACTAATCGGGTTTTTAAATTTTCACATTCTTATAATTTACTTAAATGTTTTATAAATATTAACAAAATTTTTGACATGTTTAATTAATCTTGTTTATTTATTTTAATTAAATCGCCACATCATCACCCGAGTCTGGGTGCGTGACAAGTTGATGCCCTTTTCTATTGACATTTCCACATATGGTATTCCTGGATTTTTTGTTTCTGTAATTCATGGCTTTCAGTTGGGCATTAATATATTTCTATAACATGTATAGAAATCACACTTTGTTTTTGTCTCTCTATTTTGTCGATTTCCCAATTTTTTGTTCCTTTACTTGTGTGAAGTCCTTTCATTCCTTTTGATCACTCCTGTCTCCTAAGCTTCTTTTCTTTCTTTTCCTCCTTTTCTCTCTCTCATCTTTTTCTCCTTTTTTTAGCATTTTGATTGCTTGATGATCTCTAATATCTCTTTCTTCATCTTTCTTCATCTTTCTTCTTCATATTCTTTCTTCATCTTTCTTCTTCATATTCTCTCTCTTTGTTCATATTGTTCTCTTAAAGACAGGCATTTTCATGTAGGAAGATGGTTAGAGATGGGAGATAAGATCTTTTTAAGGTAGAAACAGAAATGCATGTCAGAAAGCAATTTAAATTTTGTTCCGATGTAAGTTATTCTTCAAACTACTGTTGTTTTTGTTCTTTCTGTTCAAATCTTCCTACATGGGTACTATTTTCTTTCCCTTTATTCCATCCCATGATTTAATTGTGTTACTTGATTTAGGTTATAAGTTTTAGGATCTTTGCTTTCTCTTTCCGGCGAGATCATTACGCCTTTGCCGAACTCTTGGTTTGTGTTTGTTTCTAATGCAATGTTTGGGAATTGAAAACGCCATCAATGTTTGGTTTTGATGTTGAAATTGCTTAGATGATCCTGTAGCTGATGTTGTTGTGCACTTGGCCTTTGTTCTTTTTTGTGACTCTAGTTGATTCTTGGTTTGCGAGGTTTAGTAGCTCTTTTTGCCAAAAAACAAGTGCAGAATTTTAGGTACTTTTGTGGTGTAACGCCCCAAAATTTAATTAAATGTTATTAGTATATAAAATGGTGTATTAGTGTGTCAAATTGTGATTTAACTTTAATCTAAATATTTAGTAATGATTTTCTAATCAATTTAATTTTAAATCATTTTTAAATTATTTTTATTTGTTATTTTAAATTTTGAAATAAAACAATTTGTCAAATACTAAATATATATTTGCAAAACCGTGGGTGGCACATGGTTTCCACACAGCAAAACCATCTCTCCTTCTCTCTATTTATCCCTCCCACTCTCCCTCTCTTCCTCACCCTCTCACACATTCTCTCTCTCTTCCTCAGCTCTTTCTCTCTCTTCTTTTTCCTCTCACTCGCTGCCCTTCTCTCCTTTCTCTTTCAAATTTAAAATTTGAATTCAAGCTTCAGTTTTTCAATGAATTGGAAGCTTGGGAACTTGTTTGGAGGATCATAAACTCAGTTTAAAACTTAAATCCAAGGTTAGTTTTCAAATTCTAAACTTTTTCTAAATTTTTCAATTTTCTTAGCATTTTGAAATCCAAGCCCGTTTGAGCTAAGAAAACCCTTAATCTAAGTTAATGGAACCTAAATTATCTAGAATCTAAGTCTAGTTTGATGAAAAACGGATTGAATCAAGATTTTCTATTTTTCTCCATTTTTGAATTTATTCAAAAATCTTTATGTAAATCTTGTTTAAATGTGTTAAAAAGTAATCTACTATGTTTTTCTATCAATTATGATCATTATGTATGCCTTGGATTTGAGAAAACAAATTGAAAATGAGGATTTGGGCTCAAGGAGGTTGAAACTCGTGCTTAGAAAATTCTAGAATTTTTTCAGTTCGGTAGGCCGAACTTCATGTGTGGTAGGTCAGATTTATGAATCTGATAGGTCGGACTCATACCTTAGGTAGGCCAAACTTAGAAAAGTTCGGCCGACCTAACCCAGATGGTCGGTAGGCCGAACTACACAATTTGGCAGGTGAACCAGAGGAACTAGCAAGTCGACCGGGCTTCATGAAAATTTATCGTTTTTCACCCGTTTTTATTGTTTTGAATCCTGATTGAGATTTTAATCTTGCAGTATGATTTTATAAACACAAGTGGCACACTAGGACACCATGAGATATCTTAGCAACATAGGATATCTTAAGCTAGATACTGATAGACTTAGTTTATATATTTAAGGTTGTTCATGGTTCCGTGGAGCCAACATACAGCAGATCAAGACTGCGATGTTGGACTTCGGCACGGGTATTGAGGTAGGACTTCTACCCCTTTTTCTTGGTAGCCAAGTTTTTATGATTTTGGCATCAAAGGATTTTTATCAAAATGTTTTCAATGATTGATTAAAAAAAGATTTTTATTGGTTGTTTTCACAAGCAGTAGATTAAAGTGATTTTCATAATAAACCTCATAATGGGTTTTACATAATAATAGAAATACATAGATGGGCATGATGCCATATTAGAGATTGGGTCATGTAGCATGCGACCTTGAGGGCAGGTCTTGAAACTCAGCTGGGCCACTATGGTGGTGATAACTATGGTTTGCCTAAGAAAGATAAAAAGGTACTTTCTGGATGAACTAATTTTAATAAGGCTTATTTAAATGAATTTATTTAACTATGTTTTCTAATTATTTCTTTGAAAAGTAAATTTATATTTGAATTATTTATCTATTTTTAAAATATACTCCTACTGAACTTTTCGCTTACATTTTATTTGTTTTTAAATCTTTTCCCCTAGGTGGAATATAGTTTAAGATTGACGAAGGGTCTGTAGGCCAGACTTGCAAGCAGTAGAAGACCTGAATAGGTTTTTGTACAAATAAATCAATGCATGCATTATTTTAATCTTTCCTTCTATTTTAGACTGTGGTTGTAATTTGAATATTGTTGATATTATGTGTGTGCACAAATTATGGGCGGGTGGGAGCCAACACGTGTCTTCTCTTTCTTTGTTATTTTAATTTATTTTGTTTTATCTTATTTGTTTAATTATTATAAATGTGTTTAAAAAAGGGTTTTATATTATTACTCATTTCTTAATTAATTAAAAATTTTAACTTGTATTTAATTATAATTTTTACTTAATTAACTTAATTAACCAGCTACATCACATTCCGTACTCCAAGGCGTGACATTGGTATCTTGATTCAAATTGAAACCCTTGCATATATCAAATTTTGTTGTTTTCTTTATCATAGAAAAAATAGCTTATTTCTTAAGTGTTTAGTATAAAATATTCTAGACAACTTTCTGCAAAGCTCTCACATACTATAGTAACAATAAAAAAATCATTACAATATAAAAGCTCTCACATGTTACAGTAAAAATAGTTCTAACCTATGGTTCTAACCACTCTGCCAAACACCCTGTTCAATTTTATTCAAACTATGCTCTAGAATTAGTGCATTTTAAGAACGTTTGTTTGTTTTAAAAAAAATGAGTTAGCACTTAGTTGTTGATTTCCCACATGTATACACTGAGCACCTTAGTATTTATGTTATTTGTTTGTTTAATTCTGTTGAAGCTTTCTATGCGGCTAACTTTTTTTTCTATTTTTTTTTCCTAACATTCATTTTTTCTTCTTCTTGGGTTTGGGTTCTTTTCTACCTCCTTTTCAAATATAAGGTATTCTAAGATTTTTTCTTCTTCTTTGTAATTCATGGATCATTTGAGTTGTAGTTGCCTTTACTTGCTAGAACCAATGAGAAGCACTTGGCGATTGTTACGCCCTAACATTAAGATTTGTTTGCCGAGTCTTTATTTGTACAATCATTATGTTTATTCTCTTTTACGTTACTTGTCTGTCATAAGTTTGTGGGCGTAGAAAGAAATCATTCTACTGTTTTGTGATGGTTCTATATTAGCAAGAGATTTTAGGTTGCACTGTTGCGCTCTTAAATTGTTGTGCTCCTTAATATAATGCTCCTTTTTTCAATCATCTCATTTAATAATGTTTATACTTGTTGGGACCTAGAAAAAATCCGAAATCAGCAGTGTTGTTTATTTTGCAAATTACTCTTTTATGTTTGTTATAATTGATCATATCTCAATTAATATTTGGTTTTTGAGGAGTGCTGGCTGTACTTTCTTTTATACTCTCCTCATTTAATGTCTGACACTTGAACTCTACTATCTTATTTTTGGTTAAAATGATAACTTATAATGTTAGTGGATTTTACTTGTCAGTCATTGATTCAAGAGAGTGTAAAAAAGAATGAAAAGGAGAGTGCAACTAACACTTCTTTTGGTTCTTAGTGCCTTATTTTCAGAAGCTTCTTTACCCAAGAATTCAAAAGAAAACTAACTTATTTTAATTTCAATTCCTGGGGTTATGACCTGGTTATTGTGGCGGTTTAGTAAACTTGTGTTTCTTAAATCTATGAAAAGAAGTTCTTGTATTATTTACATAATATGCTTATGTATGCTTTAATTATTAAAATAATAGTTCTTTTATTGGAGTAAAACGTTATTTTATTCTGTTCAAATATCAATTCATCTACTTTCTTCATTTTGGCAAAATAATTGGATAGGGCTATCGTTGCAAATCTCAACTCCATTATTCAATGAAACAATGCCATTG
>CAMOHE010029645.1:0-20819 GCA_946598075.1 Artocarpus hirsutus | reverse complement strand
ATTTTTGAAGTTTTTAGAGGTATTTATGCCTTTTAAAATTTCAAAATATTTTTTTAAATGTGAAAAAAAGTTAATAAAATTTTAAAGATAATTCTGATATATCGAAAAAAAGAGAGATCCAAATAATAGTATATTTTTTATTATTTTTTGTTTTTAATAGTCAATAAACACTATTTTTAATATAGTTTTAATTTTTTGTTGTTTTTATAATTAGGCTAAAATACCTATAATTTTAAAATTATTTGTCAATTTACCTTTAAAGTTCTAATAAAAGACCATTTTTGTTAATAGTTCATATTACAGATGGAATAGATGTTACGTTTTGAAATTCAAGGTGTAAAGTATTACAAAGGCTATAGTGTAGGAGGGATTTTTGTAATTAATCCTATATATAATTAAAAAAAAGTTCAATAAGTAGTCACCCATCCACTTCTGTTAGTGGCTCCACACCTACAAACAACCACAATTTTAGGTAATTTTTGTCTATCATTTGATGGTTGATAGATGGACTACAGTTGCAACAAATTTAAAATTTAAGGTGTTTATATAGAAATTAAAAATTGAAAAACTTTTTTTCCCGACCGGGCTACAACTCGGCCCCCTTATTGGGGTGGGCCCCACCAAGTAGGTCCGGGCCCACCCCACTGAGAGGGCCGAGCTGTAGCCCGGTCGACATGTAGTCTGGTCGGGATGTTTAGAATTGCCCTTAAAAATTTAGGATCCAAATTAATTTATGGTGAATCAATGGAAATTTCCTAGTGAATGTGCCTCCCTCTCAAAAAGATTTCAAAAAATATAAAATAAAATAAAATAAACTCCGTGGCGTTTCGAGGCTTTTGTTTGTTTCATGTTCCCGCGGCTGGTGTTGATTATTACCGTAAATATCCCTGAAATGTGTTTGTGCTTAACTCTACGACAAGTTCATCCTGCCCTTGACCGTTATAATGATGATCCCGTTTCTTTTCAGGAAAATAATGTTGACCCATATGATTCTTCTATTTATAATATAGACAGACAGAGTAATGCATTAATAGTGCATTTTTCAATTAAAAAAATCGTTAAAAATCATGTAAAATACGAATAAATTTAAATTGAGAACTAAAAAAAATTACCAAATTTAATTACGATTTCTACAAAAAAATAATAATTAGGATATAATAATTGGTTAAAAGATCTCAATTACCAAAAAGTTTTGTGGGACTTTTTGGGAAATTGAGAGAGCATGAAAAAATAGTAAATTACATTGTTGCATTATAAACTATTCACTTTCGTATAATACACTCATACTTTTAATCTTAGTATAATACACCGTAAACTTTGAAATCATTAACAATTAAGGTCCAATAACTATTTTTAATTTTCGTTAAGTACTCTTTTCACATATTGAGTTGCAATTTTTTACTTAAAATGATGAACTCTACCCTTAAAAAAGCTCACATACAAATTTTGTGATCAAAAGTATCTATGCTCTTTACCCTTTGTTGGCTATTGGACCTTAACTATCAATAATTTCAAAATTTAAGGTATATTTTCTTGAGATTAAAAGTTTGGATGTATTATTAAAAAAAATAGACAATTTGAAATACAATTGTGCAATTTACTCATAAAAAATATTTAATTACGATATAATTGGTTAGAAAGCTCAATTACCAATGTATATACATATATAAAATATATATTATGAAATGGTAGAATCTCTCCCCCATACTACACGGAAATATTCATTGTGCAAAGGGTAATTTAATTAATTAAATTTCCACAAAAGTTTGTAAGTGTGGTGCTTTTCTTTGTATGTTTTGCTTATTGTTTCGATCGTTATGCTCTAACTTTAAAAGTGCATCGTTTAACCTATTAGTTGAAAATATCATCATTTGTGAATCATCAATATAGTTTCTTATTTCATAATTTGTCACATAAATCATTTGTTTGTGTTTTGCTTTCTTATTTCTATTAGTTGCTTTCATGACTAAATCCAACCATATAGTTTTAAGTCTTCTCTCAAACACCCTATCATTTATTTTTTGTCTAATGCAAGGAATACTATTTTGATTTGTCTTAAATAATGTCATCATAATTGATACGCATGCCTTTAGCGGTCTTATTAATGACTTTTCGTGGTATGAACTATGAAGGAATCAATATTTTATTTAATAACAAATAATATTATTTGCTCCTTTAAAAGAATCTTATTTGCTCAAGGTTGAGCTCCAAGTATATAATCTATTTGAGAATCATTACAAAATTTGTTTGTAATGAAAACAAAATCATAACATTGTAAGCCTCTAGCCGAAGAATAAAAAGTTAAAAAATAACGAAGAAAAGGAGATAAAATCAATGATGATCCAATAGAATCTACAATCATTCCTTGCACATAGAAAAGTCACAAATTTCTACTAATCAGCCAATCTTTGAGCTAGGGCAACTTCCACATGCATGTATGTGTTGATGCTACAAAAAAAATATAACAAATAACTAATTAATCAAAGAAAAAGATATTAAAAGTGGCCCTTAAATAAAGTCAAATGTCCATTAGTTTGTTGCAAAATGTATTCCTTTTGTTTGATCTTCAGTTCAAGCCAATTTCACTATTTGGCAATAATATTTACAATGAACTTTGTCTCTCCTTTATTAAACTTCTAGAAAGAGGCGTGGGATAACTAAAAGGAGAAGATGAAAATTTAAACACCCAATTAGATAAACTAACAAGTTGCTATCACCATTCACAAAAGATGGGACAATGAAAAACACAGTTTTTTTTTTTTTTTTTGGGCTGAGAAGAAAAAAAGTAGAAAGTTGCTCATAATTTATCTATTTTTGTTAACCAATATGAGTTACAAAACCAATTATATTGGGTTTAATCATGCCGACTTGTCACTGAAAATGTAGTGAGTTGGACATTTTCATTTTCACATCATAAAAAAAAGGAGGAAAGCAAATAAAATATTAAGCAGATAATATTTCAATAACCAAACATGGAAAAAAGGGAAAAATACTTAAAGTAAAAAGAAATTGGCTTTTTTTTTTAATAAAAACTAGTTAAAAAGCATGCGTTCTGCACGAGTGTATTAAGCATGTTAATAAAAAAATAAAAAACTAAAAAATAAAAATTAAAAAAATTTTGAAGGAAAAAAACGTTTTAGCTAGAAAACAAAAAAAAAAAAGTTTCGAAAAAAAAAAAGACGAAAAGCTTCAAATTTTGAATATGCTGAAAGTGCCATGGAAAACTTATTATCACTTTATATATATGTTAAAGATTTATAATAAATACAAAAAATTTACTATGACGAAAAGATATAATTTAAAACAATTAAATTTTATTAAATTAATATTATTTAGTTTATAGGGAGTTTTTTTTAACTTGGCTATAGCCGTAAACATATTTGTAAGGAGTTTAAAACTTTAGTCAGTTTTGATTCAAACACTATAACATATGAAAATGTTACATAATTTTTTTATTTTATATTAAAATTATTTTTTATTTAATATTAATATTGTAATATATAAAAGTTTTAAGTTAGTATATATATCTATGTGCCATATGCCTGCTAACGTATAATCAAAGGTTCCAAACCACCGTGATCAACTATAAAGTAACACTTTAAAATGGCGTCCTAGCAAGTATTCACTCTACCATTGAATTCTTTTTTTTTTTTTTCCTTCTAAAAAAATCTGCTATTTATTTATTTGTTTATTTATTTTCACTTTAACCGTGGTTAAGAATTGAAATAACCGGGGTTATAATTTGCAAAAAGGAGTCAGTTTGGTATTTTTAATGACACGCGCATCCCTCCATTCATTTCCACCACTCTCTCTCTCTCATATCTTCTCTCTCTACCTCTCTTTCTCTCTCCGCCGCCTCTGCCTCTTGTCTGTTCCCTGCAACCGGCGAGCCCTATGACCTGAGCTCCGACCTAATCGCCGGAGAACATATTAAATCCGAATCGAATTTCCAAGGTAATTCTGCTGAATTCCCTCTGAATTGATGTAATTTTTCGCTGAATTTTGCGACTCTGTTCTTTTCCCACGCCGTTCTGGCTTGTTGAATTCCGTGTCTTCGCAATCCAGATCTGTTTGGTTGCTCGGATTCTGAGTGGAAAAGGAAAGAGTGATAAAGATTTGTTCGTTTCTTTTTGGTTCTTAATTTGTTTATGTTATCTTTTTTCTTCGGGAATAACGACTTTGCTGTGATTTGGCTGAGTTGAGCTTTTCTCTTTTTTTTGGTTTTGAATTTCGTGAAGAAAAATTTGGAGCTGAATTTTTTTTTTATTATATTATGTGATGTTTTTATGTTCTTGTTTCAATTTTCTCAGCAACCAAGCATTGCAGAGTTTGTGTCGTTCCGATGTCTACTTTATGTGGTTCGTTTAGTCTTAATTTTCTTGTCTTTTTAGTTCTGATTTCGCATCTAAAATTTCTCGTATCTTATTTTTTTTTTGCTTAAGTTTGTCAAATCCTTTTTAACGAAATGTCGGTCGTTTATTTATCTTTTCAAAAACTCCGTACAGATTTTATACGTACTTTTTCACGTTTCGATTTCGTTTGATTTCGTGTAGATCGAGGAAACTAGGGACAAAAAAGAATTTAAAAAATTGAAACTTTTTTAGTTTGCAGGTATTATTACCACGTCTTCGTATCTAAATTCGTCTTCGCAAAATCAACTGATTTCTTTTTTATCACTGCTTTCTGTGCTAAGTTCATCTTTTCTTTGATACTTTTGGAAGTATTTTTCTATTTTGTGGAATTAATTTGCTCACAAATATCTGTATGTATCTGTTTTGGGTCTTTTTATTGAATAGTCAAATCTCATTATTTGCTCTCGCAATACAAGTTTTTATTATGACTTCATGTATAATGTTAACTGTTCAGATTGATTTATTCTTTATGTTGGGTGTATCAGAGAAGGAGATTAAATTAAAAAAAAAAAAAAAGTTTGAGTGCTTTGGCTTCTTGCAATCTATATTCTTTGACTTGCTGAAATTGAACCCTGTATCTTCTGTTGAAGTTATTCCAAGTAAAGATTTTATGGCATTTCTTAATGATGATGGAGAAACTAACCTTTTAATATAGTTTAGTCTCAGTAAATACATGAATATTTGCAATCTGAGCATGTTAGAAAGTCTCATATGTTTCTTTTGTTAATTTTATGTCTATTCTAGAGTATCAAGTTGTGCTGGAGTTTTTCTCTGATATACGATTTCCTTTGGTGCAGGATATGATTGAGTGCCTTCTTGCTGTGGAGATATCAAGTCATATTGAGTTCATCTGCACTGGTTGCAACTAATCATAGAAAGTCTGGTTAAAATTCTGTTTGAAGAAATGGACCGGCGCGATACCTCGGGATTTGTTAGCGGGGGTGGGATGTACTCTTTTAGAGACATCTAACCCTAGTTTTGTACATAAATTTTTTTACAGCCCGGAAGTCAGGCAGACTGTACTACCGCAATTGATTCTAGGTTCGTGTATTGCACTGAAGCTGTAAAAATGGATGACAGGTTCCAGAACTTGGGTTTTGCTGCTAATTATTCTTCTAATGCATTCAAGATCTTGGGTAATTCTATGCAATTTGGTGTAGCTGAAGCTGAGACTCGTGCTGATACTATGTTACGTCTAACTTTCCCCGGTTCTTCAATCCCTTATATGTCAAGCTCAAAGGGAACTAAACGGAAGTGGAGTGCAATTGATCCACCTGTCCGCCCCCAAGTTGACTCATCATTGTGTCTTGGACTGCTTGGCTGTACATCAAGTTCCTCAGACAGCAAGGGAAGTTCAGCAACTGCTTGCACTACATTGTCCTCAGCTAAAGAGGCTGACGAGGAGTCAATGGATCTTGAATTGGACTTTACACTACATCTTGGGAATGAAAAGCTGCCTAGCCCCGAGAAACATGCTATCTCAGATGTGAAAACACTGGAGGTGCAGCCCAAAGTTGACTTGGAGTTGAGTCTTTGTACTGGCCCCTCTGAATCTGAAATCACTAGTGTTCATCCATGCTCTAATTCACGTCAATCTGCAGTAGAGATGCCACCATCAGCTATTCAGAGCAACAGTGCAGATGAAGGATCAACTTCATGCCAATGGAAACAAGAGATCATGGTGCAGCCATTGCCAACACCATCCAACGTAAGAAATAACTTCCTATTCAGACAAGTTCCCCCGAAAATTGATCCAGCTCCCATTGTTCTGGACATCTCATCAAGTGTATCAACCGCCCCAAAAAGCTCAGTCACCTGTACTTCCGGGTTAACACAGCAGAAAGAAACGCAAGTTCGTAGCACTTGTTCAAAGACATGTCAGGTTGAGGGTTGTGGAAAGGGAGCCAGAGGTGCTTCCGGCCGATGCATATCTCATGGTGGGGGTCGTAGGTGCCAGAAACAAGGTTGCCACAAGGGGGCTGAGGGTCGCACTGTGTACTGCAAGGCCCATGGAGGTGGTCGGCGATGTGAATTCCTTGGGTGCACAAAGAGTGCAGAAGGACGAACAGATTTCTGTATTGCTCATGGTGGTGGCCGGAGATGCAGCCATGAGGGTTGCACTCGAGCTGCCCGAGGAAAATCGGGATTGTGTATCAGGCATGGTGGTGGCAAGAGATGTCAGAGGGAAAACTGCACTAAGAGTGCGGAAGGGCTTTCGGGCCTTTGTATCTCACATGGAGGAGGTCGCCGTTGCCAAGCTTTAGGATGCACGAAGGGAGCACAAGGGAGCACTATGTTCTGCAAGGCTCATGGTGGTGGAAAACGGTGCACTGCTCCAGGATGCACCAAGGGAGCCGAAGGGAGTACTCCTTTCTGCAAGGGCCACGGTGGAGGTAAAAGATGTGCTTTCCATGGTGGTGGGGTTTGTACAAAGAGTGTGCATGGAGGGACCAACTTCTGTGTGGCACATGGGGGAGGTAAGCGGTGTGCCATGCCTGAGTGCACAAAAAGTGCTAGGGGACGGACTGACTACTGTGTTCGCCATGGTGGGGGCAAGCGATGCAAGTTCGAAGGGTGTGGCAAGAGTGCACAGGGCAGCACTGATTTCTGCAAAGCACATGGTGGAGGAAAGCGATGCTCTTGGGGCCATCCCGGATCAGAGTATGGCAGCCAACCTACCGGTCCTTGTAACTCATTTGCCCGAGGCAAAATGGGTCTCTGTGCTCTGCACAGTGGCCTGGTGCAGGACAAGAGAGTTCACGGAGGTGTCACCTTAGGACCTTTAGTTCAGGACCCTAAACATGAGAAACCAGAGAAGATGAAAGAAGTTGTTGCTGAGGACATGAATGTTGACGTTACAAAAGCGGCGAGTAGCAGTTTCTTTGATCTAAAGCAATTTGGTGGTCTGAGCAATTTCTTGGTTGGGGAAGGCAGGGTGCACGGCGGAAGCCACTTCATCAAGGTCAGTTCAGTTCTCGGTGCTAGCAGCAGTGTAGGTGGTGTGATTGGCGATTCCTCGGAGCCAATGAAACCTTACATGGTGCCTCATAATTGGATGTAATGCTCTCTGCTTCTCTCCCCTGTTATTTAATAGGTTTTCCCGTTGTTGGCAGGGCTTCTCGGCATGTCTGGTGTCATGTGCATTTTGGTCAGGACCTGTGTTTTCATATGTTATTAGTTACGTTGTAAGTTGGTCATTCATTGGTTCCTAGTTGAGAGAACCATCAAAGTACGTTCTACACAGTTGTTAAAATTAAGTTAGGACTTAGTCGGCATTGGAGTTTGGGGGTCTTTGGTATTGTTCTTTCCTGTAAATATTTATAAAATGTCCAGTCAATCATGTCATGAATACACGTTGTGCCACCTGTAAGATCGGTCAGTTTGTCAGACATTCTGGTTAAAAATAAAGCCTGTCTTTCGGTTCTTCTTTGCTGTTGCCTTCCGTTTTTCAGTCGGTTATTGGTTAAATTACTGCTTTACTATTATCTCTGGCCATTAATACATATGCTCTGCTTTAAGGTCGTTTTTGAAATTATGTGGTCTTTTCGTGTGTGGAACAAAATACTGGTTTCTAGGAACAACATAAAAGAAGATTTTCGTGTTCGATCAAAATAACCTTGCTTTGAAACGGCAAGAAGTAAAAAGTGAATCACCGTTTTTAACCGGCTTTGGAACCAATTTGTTGCATCGTTTCTTGAAAACAAGTAGTGGCTTGGAATGTAGTTCAAGCCATAAATTTATGTTTCGAACTAACTTTGTTTTGTTTTCTCTTATAAAATTTAAATTTCAAACCAGCTTTATTTTAAACTCTTGGTTTAAACTACGTTCTCAATTGCCACACTAATGTCGATCGTTAATGTCAAGAGTTGTACAATATACTTGCATCAGCCTGAAAAATAAACCTCAGTTTTCTTTCCTACAAAGTAATGATAGCTCTACTAATAAATTTCACTGGTTGTCATCGAATCAGATGCTGTGTTTTTGAAAAGAAACCACAAGGAAAACTTCTAATTTATAGCAGGTACAACATTTTCCATCAACATGTCTCCAAAATAAGGAATTTGCTGATGATTATGCGATTAGGTTCGCCACAAAAGAGTCCTACTTGTAACTGTCCAACTGATGCTGTGCTTCTTCCGTCTTAAAAGCTATATAACATATTCTCCAAAAAAAAAAAAAGAAAAAAAAAAGAAAAGCAAAATATTTGCTTATTACACAAGCAAAGAAAAAAAAAAGATGGGGTAAAACTTTTACTCATTTTATAGACTGTATTATACATTTATTCTGTATTCTTTCCTTTTTTGATCATGACTCCACGTAAAGAAAAAATTAATTATATAGTTAGACCTGTTCCTTATGCAGTGCCTCATGTTTGAATTTGGCCAACTTAGAAAGCTTATCAACTGCTTCAACCAAGTGATCAAGCCTAGCCATAAACTCAATAAGCAGGGAAGTGAAGTTGGCCAGTGACAATGCTGAAGTGCTCTCGAAAGTTCTCATTTTGGGCAAGAAATCTACGTTTAACGCTCCATCATCTTCCTGAAAAGCATCGACCTCTCTAGATGGCCAAGAATGAAGCCGTCGCGATTGCTTCCTCATCAGCTCGTGGTAAGATTCTGTCTGTACTGGTGGCATGTTTTGCATCTGGAGGAGAAGCTGGTTTGTGCTCTTCTCAAGGCTATTGCTGTCAAATTCACTGGCCAAGGGCTGGCTCGGGAGGTCGTAGCCGGTGGATGACAGCGTGTGAGTGAGTTTTGGGAGTGGCTTCGAGGGAGTGTCAACTGGAGGGATGAGGTCGGAACAGGAGGTCAGGAGGTAAGAGTGCATGGCCACTGCACGCTGGAGTCTCTCGGCCGAGCTGTGAACTCTCTTTAGTAGGCAAGTTCTGAGGCTTCTTTTCATGTTGCGTACGTCTTTGCCTAAGCTCCTAATCAACTCCGCGGCCTGGTTTGTTGCGTCCTGAATCTCGCTTTGGAATGCGATTCTGAGGTTGTATGGTGCCTGCAGCCATTTTTATTTTTGGCGTCAAACATGTGGAACTGAAAATGAAAATGTAAGAAGGAGATAGAAGATAGGAGAATGACTTTCATATAGATCAGATTTCCTTTTGGTCTCTCGAGTTTTCTACATTTCGTAGTCCGTTTTAAGATCTTAGAGCACTAATCTCTGCTCAAAATCAGCTTCTTGGGGGTCTAAACCATTTAGTGACACGGCTAAGTATGCTTCAGCAACTTCAAATTTTGCATACCTCGAGAGGTGAGATAGCTTATGCAGTTTTTCCATTTGAGTAGTGGAATGGTTCTGAAAACCTGAGAACTTTGAGATATGTCAAGAGAAATCCTGGTCACAGAGGATTTGGAGCTCCCAATTTTCACCAGTAAAATTCTCACGTAAAAATAATTGGGTCATGGGGAATTGCTCTACACTCGTTATCGAAAGCGAAACTCACAGCAGGACGAGCCCTTTTCTAAAAAGCTTCATTTATTAAATAACTTTTTAAAAATTTTAATTTGAAAAAGACTTAGGAACGACCACGTGGAATCACTTCTGAAGAATGGAACCTTAATCTCACTTTAAGGTTGTATACATAATTATGCCTCTCTGTTTTTATTATTTTTTAATTTATCTTTTTATTTTTAAAACTATAAATGTATCATTTAAATTTTAAAAATTTGTTTCAATTTTATTCTTTACAAACTTTTTCTACAAACTTTTTCAACTGAAAAACATAAAGATAAGATAAAAATAACTTTAATTGAACCTAATTACTTTATAAAATATATGTTTCTTCTTGAGAAAATTTGTTAAAAATATTTTAAAATTTTTAAAAGTCATAAAATTTAATATCTTTTTTTGAGATTTAATGTTTTGTGTTAATTTTTTTTAAAATTTTTTATGTATAAATATTTTGCAAAACTATTTAAGGGTAGTCATGTTGTTTTGTCCAATTTTTTCTATTTGTAGGGATAAAATTGAAATAAGTCTTTAAAATTTTAAAAATACCTTTATAGTTTTTAAGAATAGAAGACAAATTGAGAAAAAATTAAAACTATAAGATACAATTATGAAATTAAATCTTTTACTTTATAAGGAAGGTTTTTTTATTTTTTATTTTTTGGCAAACTTCAACAATGGGACTTTGGGACAAAGAACAAACAAATATGAGGATTTTTCTGTCAGCAAGTGAAGGAATATCATCAACCACCCTCAAATGGACACCAATTAGAGAATAAATAAATAGCATAATTCTTGACACATTCGATTCTCTCACACCTTGCCTTCTTCTTTTTTTTTTTTTTTTTTGGTTTCTTCTCAATTGGTCTCCTCTAATATTCTCTTGTTCTGACAATTCTAGACCGATAAAGCATGTTTCTTAGGAGGCTAATAGCCTATTTAGCAAAGTTGGTTCTAACCATCTTTTCAGTTAAAAACAGTGTAAGGCTTTCACATGCTATAATAGAAAGAAAAAAGTTGTTATAATGTAAAGCTCTTACATATTACAATGCTTATAATTTACATGTTACAGTATTTGTAGTTCTAACTAATAATTCTAATAACTATGCCAAACACCCTATGAATTTTGTCATAGATTTCTTAGTTTTCAACATCTTGAGCAACAATAAATATTGGCCAAGGTTTCTTGGATATCTTTTCTAATTATTGCCGCATATATGTATATTTTTTATCAGTGAGAAAACACTCCGTGGACACGCTTTAAAAAGTGTAATTAGAATATGTGCTCTCATGCACACAAGGAAGATTGAGAGATACAAGAAAGTAAAAGTGAAAATGAAAATTATAGCTAATATAACCTAGTTTTAATCTTTATTGAAGTAAATAGCATGTTTACTACTATTGATAATATATAGTATTTATAATATTAAAAGAAGATTTGTAAAGGAAAAATATGTTTATTAAAAAATTACTAAATTATGTAAATAAAAATTATTGACTAAAAATGTTTACATAATTTAAGGTTTAATGGAGTAAATTCATTTAATCTCAAATTTGCTAAATTTGATTATGGGCAAATGGGAATTTACCAGGTAGTTTTCAAATTAACTGAATTTAATTGTGGGATAAATCCGGAGTTTACCTGATAAATCTTATATTTACCAAATTTGGTCTTACGTAAACAAGAGATTTATCTGGTTAATTTAGAATTTGCTGATGTTTACTAACTTATCCAAAGTTTTTGCCATTTATTTTTATTCCATCCAAAAAAACACTATCTACCCCCTCCCAACTGAAAATATTCCTCCAACAAAATATGTTAAAAAAAGAGTAAAAATTTACCTGAATTTCAGAGTGTAGAACACCATGAAGTGCCATAACCTCATAAGCACAATATCTCAAAACTGCTCCAACTTTGACATATTCTGCCCAAGGATAAAAGAAATGCCTGAACCTGCCGTGTGGTGGCTCCCACTTTGCAGAATTAGCCTATTATGTTTGGATCAAAATGAGACCAAGTAACGGAAAATGGTCATTAGTTTTGTTATGTTACATAGTTTGAGAATAGACTTTCGTAAATCTTTGATGCAAAAATGAAAAATTTAAGTACCAAATTCTCTAGTTTTGCCGAGGAGTTCAATGTGGTTTTGCATCTCCTGTACGCAGGCTCGTCTGGGAATTCATCCGTGACTGTTTTGGAGAATTCAGGCTGTTCTGACCCATCATCTTTGAAATATTTCCCAACACATTCTGCGATTTTAAATGAAAAATAATAATACTAATGTACAAAAGTTTACTACTTATTAAACTTCCAAATTATAATTTGATTTTCTTTTTCTTTGCAATAACAACTAGAACACAAGAGGTTCATACCTTCAAGTGAGTCGGCCACGGAGTTGAAATTGTTGACAAGTTCTTTGTGTAATTGCTCTCCAGCCCAGATGGGAAAAACTAGCACATTCACAAGGACTGCCACAACTCCTCCGATTGCGATCGAGTATAGTCGGTCCATGGCAGTCTTGATCGGGTTTCCCATCCGGTAACCGGTAACTACGATCAAAGAGTAGGTTAAAAGTATGACCCGGAATCCATACTCGTATGGGACCATTGATGGCCACAATTTCATGAACGATGTAATAGTCCCTACAAATATACATAGAACAATATTTAGCAAAACAAACGTATAAATGAATCTCGTTGGAATAATTATTAATTCCATATATTTATACAAATTCCTTGTAATCCTATTATTCACATGTTAATTTTGATCATACAATCACACAAATTTTGATAAATGATTGCTATTGGTCCTACGTGCTAGTATACTGGATAGCACTTATTGATTAGGACCTTCAACGAACATTTCTGTTAGCGTCTGAGATAGATAACCCCTTTAGTAGTACTTGGGGATCACCGCCTTCCTGGACTAGTTCTTTACCAAAGAAAACATTTTTATTAAGGATAAAAAAATATTGGTGGGGCATATACCTACTAAGAAGATGCTAATGCCAATAATAATAGGTTCAGCTACTCGGCCAGTACATAGAGCCAGTTGAGCTACACAAATGGCTAATATTCCAGCAAGCAAACTCCCAAGCGCTCTATTAAATCCTCTATTAAACGTTGCACCTAAAAAAAAAAATCCATAACATTAATTAATAAACAATTAAATTCTTGTGTGTGCGTGTCTGTGTAGATACACGTGTGAACATACCAACTGTGTATTCAAACATGATGGCAACGGTGAGGATGGACCAAATGATGTTGGTTCCAAAGACTTCATAAGGTGCTCGGAACAAAATAAGCAAAGACACAAGCAGAACGGCAAGTCCAACTTTGAGTGAGAATGTCACTCTGTTGGTGTCTTCTTTACAAAATCTCCACAGAGTCCAAAGCCACTCCTTACATGAGAAGCCGCCCTCCTCTCCGGCGGATTTCTTACTGGCCGCCGCCTTGGCCTTTTTACCACCATTTGTTTCTGAAATATTAGGGATGTCAATTTCGATGCTAATCTTTTTGCCATTCATTCTTCAATATTACAAATATTTCAATATATGTGTTACTTGTATTTTGTGAACAAGTGCTTAATATTATGAGGAGAGAAATGATGGAGAACATAAGAGAATGAGAGGAGTGATTTTGAGATGAGAAGAAAGTGAAATATTTAAAGGGGAAAGGGCTAGGTGGAGGAGGGGGGAGGGGAAGGGGCTATAGGGATTGTTGGTGCAAGTAGCTACGGAGAGAGAAAGTATGTCAAGTCAGGATCTATATTGTGTAGTGAATGTAGTGATCATAGAGAGGGAAAGAAGAATAATACGGCAATAATACAGGAGAGAAAAACCGAAGGAGAGCTCAAAACAAAGGATAAGAAGATGCTTAATAATCTCAATAATGCAGCATGGAAGAGAATTAGAATCTCATTTTTTTTTTCATGGCTAGGCAAGATTTCTGCTTCCAACCCACGTTTTGTTTTCCAAAAACATCTTCATCATGATCATGCATATTTACACACATACAAATATATATATATATATATATATAAAATTTAGCAACAAAAGTATTCATACGCACACACACACGCATATATATATATATATAATGCAGAGGTATATAGATCATGAAAATAACACTTTAATTCAATTATGTATGTGTCTAAGGTTTGAGTGAGACTTTCTCTCACTTAATAAACTAACGAGTCCTTTTCACAACTCGAGATATGAGATGTCCTCCACAGTATGCATCATGTGTGTACATGGACGAAGCTATACAAGGATGAAAAACCACCTTTTGAACTTTTTTTCCTTCACTATTGTATATAAAATTTTATAAAAATTATATTTTGCCTTTTTAAAATTATATTTTACCTTTTCTAAAAATATATCCGCGTTTTTTAAAACTCTCCCAATTCATTTAATTTTTCTTAACAATGCTGAGTATACGTCCATTCTTTCTAACTCTACCATTGTGTATGTATTTAAGTATACGTGGTAATGTTGTTAATTAGCAGGGAAATATATATATATATATATATATATATATATATATATCCACACTCACGGTATAACACATGCACATGCCACATGTATAAATGGTTTCAAGCATATGTAATGCATGCAGCAAAATGCCAATTAATTTGAACTTTGAGCACATACACATGACATTCGTATACTATATATAATGCCCTTGATATATATATAAATATCTATATATATATATATATATATGCATGATTATGATGAACTTGCCTTCATCTTAAGCCAATCAGATACAGTCAGTTTCTTCCTATAACGTTCCAATTTTCGCCAGACGGTTCCTTAATTATGTAAAGGAAAATGAGTAAACGAGACTTCTTGAATAGGCATATCAATAAGATGCTGAACTTCCTACGTGTGGAACGCTTATCATTAGCCAGACAAATTATTCAGGAAGGCTTAGTTAAATCAAAATAATTATACAAAATTCCTTTTTTGTCTTTTATTATTTCTTTCTTTATGTTACTCTTCTATATATCAATCTATGGATCTCTTTTTTTTCCTCCAAAAATATAAGTATTGTATGCTTATTTTAGTTCTTAAATTTAAATTAATATATTCAAGAAATAATTAAAATACTATTAAAAGTAAAAATTACGGGTGTAAGTGAACATTCTTAAAACGTCATATATAAAGTTTACAATTAAAAAAAAAAAGAAAGAAAGGGGACAAATAAGGAAAAAAATAGGAAAAAACTATATTATATATAAACAATGGAGCAACTTGGCTAGGCATATATCTGTATATCTATATATATATATATATATATATATATTCGTGTATATGCAAGTATTTATTTATTTTTCATGCACAGAATATTATCAACTTTGACCAGGTAAGGACTCAGCTCGCTTCTTGAGAGATTCACAACTTCTTAAAAAAAATAGATTAATTAGAGACCGAATTTCTCTACCCCTCATTTATAAGAAGCATTTTTTTAAAATAAAATCTCACGAGTTGGTGCTAGGTCTCGTTTAATTCTTATCTCAATGATTGAAGCATACTGCATAAGTTCTCTTTTCTCCCTCTAAATAATACAAAGTTTTTGAACATATGCGTTAGCACCTAATTTATTCCTTAAATACATAAAGTTTTAATTCCATATGTTTTGCTTTGAAAATAAAATTAAAGCTCCAACCTTATAATTTTATAATTTTAATAAGAAGAAAAATGGCATCCATTTATTCCTACACTTGACCATCAAACAATCAAGAATTAATGAAATTTAAGTACAATATTATATTAAATTTATTTTCTGAAGTTTTTGAGTATTGGAATATGTACTATTCAATTGTAAATATGTTCTCTAAAATCTTCATGGTACTTATTAATTTGGTGGAAGGCATTTCTCTTCAAAAAATAAATTAAAAGTTTTGCTTAATTTGTGTGGCTAATTAATTTATAAGATTATTAACATCAACGGCTTTTAAATTTAAAGGTCACTCTTATTTTTTCTTTAAACTTTTAAAACTCTTCACTTTACCTCTTAACTTTAATAATCATCACGTTGTCCCTTAAATTTTAAAACTTCTCGCTTTTTCTCCTAAATCTCTAATATTTTGTTTACATAGGCATAATTAAGCGTATATAATTTATACATAGCTCACATATAAGGGCAAAAATGAGATTTTATAACTTTTAAGTGAGCCTAATGCTGTCTATTTGAATGAAAAATTGAAAGTTTAGGGAGTAAAGTAAGGTTATTTGAAAGTTTTAGGGGGCAAAGTGATGATTTTTAAAGTTTAAGGAGCAAAGTGAGGTGCTTTGAAAGTTTATAAGGTAAAGTAGTAATTTTTAAAATTTAAAAAGGGGGTTGTAAAGTAAAAATTTTTGAAAGTTTAAAGAGGAAGGTGATGATTTTTAAAATTTATGAGACAAAATAGGATATACCTTAAAAGTTTGGGGTATGATAACCTTTAATTATATGAGATCATGAGGACATATTCGAGACATAAAGTAGGGATGAATTCATTGTTTAAAGGCATCAGAAAATAAATAATTGGGAAGATATTTTACTGTTATATATAACATGTACAAACACTGTTCAAAAAGTGCTTCCACTGATCGATACAAAAGTGATCAAATGCAAAATCTAGTAACATACAACAGTCTGGACTATTATCTCAATTATAAACATTGTAAAGCTTTCATATGTTATAGTAAAAAGAAAAAAGTTAGTATAATGTAAAGCTCTCACATGCTACAGTAAAAACAATTCTAACCAATAGTTTTTACCGCCATATCAAATACCCTATAATACTGACCGCCCGTTAGGGGTTTAAATCTAGCTGGGTTTGACAAATCATTAGCTCTTCAATAAGGTGGCTGCTGGTGACCACTGTTCAGCATAACAATATAATATATAATATTGCATTTTTCTTATCAATGAGTTTCATTATTTATTGTTAGGGAAATTAAATTCTTTTGAAATAGTCTTTGCCAACCGTTTCCCAACCTCGCCTTAATTGCTCGTATGGAACTTTTGGAGACTTTCTTTCTTCTTACATATATAAAGCGTTTGGGAGAGTCAAATGGCAAATAATATAAAGTTGTCCTGTCACTGTATAGTTTGGAACTCTTTTCTCAAACATCTTAATAAATATTGAGTCAATTATATTGACTCAAAATATAAAGTACTTACAAATATATAGGCTGTTTAGAAGAGTAATTTTAACCATTAGTTACAACTGTGAATCTATAAAATTCTCACATGTTATAGTTCTCAAATCAAAATTATTGGTTCTACCTGTTCTTCTAAATGATTCAAGTGTCTCAAATCCGATACCTGTAACAGTTTTTGTTCGTCATTGTAACATCATTTATACATTATTTCAAAAAATTAATTATAAGGCTTAATAAATGTAGTCCGATATTTATATATATATATATATAGATTATCTCTGAAATAAAAAGAAAATTGTAACATTTTTTTGTCCAATACTTGTAATATTTAATGTTACGCGAAAAGTATTAGGTATGTCCAATTGGTTCGGGTACTGGAGACATTTTTTTTGTCGCATTTAATACTTTGCCTCAATGTATATTGACCATCGATTTTATCACAATTTAACCAAAAAATATAATATATAAATTGTGGTTATTATTTAAACACGTCTCTTCTTGTTATATATACATTGGTGTCTACTACCCAATTTTATTAAGAGTCATTAATCACTGATTTAACACTGAAGCTGCCGATAACTAGTTTGAGTGAAAGTTTTTTTTCTTTTCCAAGCAAAAGAAATACAGGAAAAAAAAAAAAAAAACTGGAACAAATTTGAGTAGATTTCAACGAAAGAGCCATCTAGTAAAATATTATCCCAAGTTTCCCTTTCCCCACCTAAAATTTATTTAATAAAAAAGAAAAGTTCAAAAAAGCTTATGGAAATTGTAGCAAGTAATACTAATTTTCTAAAACTAATTGTAGAATTTAGGGTGTAAATAATTTTTTCGTCACCTTATTAATGGTGTAAATAATTTTTATTTACACAATAAATAGATTTAAGATATAAATAATTTAATTATCCATTTGTATATGGTGTAAACTATTCTTATTTACATGATGAATAAATTTTATCGTAAATCTACTATTAACTACAAATATTTTCAAAACTTGTTATTTACTTCAAAAAGTTTTAAAAATCTATTACTTTCCTCAATTTCCCAACAATTTAAAAAGAAGTTAAAAAACAATGAGGGAAATAGGCTAGATTAATAGTTGAATAAAAATTAATAGACCAAAATGTTAAAAACCACTTTAAAAAAAAACCGAAAGGCTTACACAAAATAGAAATAACAAAATGCATAAAAACATTGGCAGCTCATATCTAGTTTTCTGTTTCTATATCTGAAAACCCATTTCATCATTATTAATCTTTCACAATATATGAAAATTAGTTAGAGATAGAGACAACTATCTAAATCCTTTCTGATCAATTATTTAATTCATGATGAGATTGTCAGTACTTAGAACTTCTTGTTATTATGCTAAATCTGCCCATGCTTTATAGAATCAGTTTCTCCTACGAGTTGAACTATAAGCTCAATTCATGTAACATCTTGTTATTATTAGAGGGTCATCTAATAACTCGGTGATGACCATTTATTTGTTTAAATTTAAAATGGTATTATTAGTGCTCACAATATTATTAATTTCTTCACAATCAGAATTAATTAATATCATTATCGACTGAGTCAACAATATTGAAAATTTAATCAACATTGTTTACTCCCACATTGTCATTGTTGTTGAAAACATAGGACTTAACTGTTCGATATTGCTTTAATTTGAACGATAGACTGGATTTATTAGGTTTGGCTTTCAAAGGCTGCTTCCTTTTTCTCAGTTTGAATTCCCTTGTTTTTCAGCTGATATTTATAAAATCTTGCTTTTCTAAGATATTTATAAAGCAACAATTTATAACGAAAGCTTTTTTCCACAACATAAAACCGAAAATACCTTAAACAGAAAAAGTTGCCAACATTTCACATCTACTGACGCATTAATCCTCTATAATCTTCACATTTTTGACATGAGGAAAGTCTGAACTTCGAACCAGTTCGTTGTCGCACGTTACGCGAATGCATGCACGCTCATTTACTATGGCTTGACAATTAACCGTAAAAAAATCAATTCAATCCAACTCCTTTCAATTCGAACAAATTTTACTATGACATATGATGATCTCTTATCAAATTTAAATTATTAGTGTTATTAGCTTAAACTTTTCAATTTCAAATCAGCAATCCAAATAGACCAAATATTATTTATTAGTTTCTCGAAGGTATAGAAGTAGTACAGTGGCGTGGCAACTCTAATTTCAAACCTTTATCAAGTACTCTTCTTGCAGATCAGGTACAAGTAGGTAACAAAAACACGTTTAACACATGATCACTTAGATAATTTTGGATTATTAAGTTATTTTTTCATTGCGGAAATTTGAGCTTTGATTTGAATGATAGACTTGATTTATTAGGTTTGGCTTTCAAAGGCTGCTTCCTTTTTCTCGGTTTGAATTCCCTGGTTTTGCAGCTGATATTTATAAAATCTTGCTTTTCTAAGATATTTATAAAGCAACAATTTATAATGAAAGATTTTTTTCTACAACATAAAACCAAAAATATCTCAAATAAAATATCTACTGATGCATTAATCCCCTATAATCTTCACTTTTCTGATATGAGAAGAGTTCGAACTTCGAACCAATTCATTTTCCCACGTTACATGAATACATGCATGCTCATTTACCACGGCTTGACAATTAACCATGAAAACATCAATTCAATCCAACTCCTTTAAATTCGAACCAATTTTACCATGTTATATGATCTCTTATCAAATTTAAATTATCAGTGTTATTAGCTTAAACTTTTCAGTTCAAATCCACGGTCTAAACAAACAAAATACTATTCATGAGCTTCTTAAAGATATAGAAATAGTACAGTAACAACGTTATTTCAACCCGTACAGAAGTGGTACCTTGGCAGCGCTAATTTCAACCCTTTATCAAGTACTCTTCTTGCAGATAAGGTACAAGTAGTTATAATAACAAAAACACGTTTAACACATGATCACTTAAGATAATTTTGGATTATTAAGCTATTTTTTCATTGCGGAAATTTGAACTTTAATTTGAACGATAGAATTGATTTATTAGGTTTGGCTTTCAAAGCTGCTTCCTTTTTCTCAGTTTGAATTCCCTTTTTAAGCTGATGTTTGTAAAACCTTGCTTTTCTAAGATATTTATAAAGCAACAAATTATAATGAAAGATTTTCTCTACAACATAAAACCAAAAACATCTTAAATAAAAAAAAAGTTGTCAACTTTTCATATCTACCGACTCATTAATCCCCTATAATCTTCACTCTTTTGATATGAGGAAAGTCTGAACTTCGAACCAATTCATTATCCCATGTTACACGAATATATGCATCCTCCTTCACTACCGCTTGACAATTAGCCGTGAAAACACTAATTCAATCTAACTCCTTTATTGTCACGCCCCAGAGTACGGGAGGTGACGTGGTGGTTTAATTAAGTCAGTTAAATAAAGATTTAGTTAAAAACAAGGTTTTAGAATTAAATTTATAAGTAAAAATGTGATAATTTGAAAATCGTTTGAATAGAATAAGTTAAAGAAATAAAATAAATCATCATGATAATTAAACAAATAGAGATAACATTAAAAAAATTAAATATGGGGTGGAACGCGTATGAGTCCCACTGGCCCACATATTGTGCACACACATATGGTACTGACAATATTATGATACAACCACAGTCCGAAAGTAAAGAAGGTTAAAAATCTTATATGCCTTGAATTGTAATTTGACCTACCAAATACTTCTACTGATCGTAAGTCCGGTCGGCGAACTCTTCTCCAATCCTATGCTGATATCCACCTAGGGTTAAGATTTTAA